>JAJVSH010000075.1:131129-296309 GCA_021460005.1 Tetramorium alpestre | reverse complement strand
ATTGCGGCTTTTAGCTTCATACTGACGATATGTATTTTATACATGTCATGAATTTTATAGGGAAGGGATAAAAAGGAAATTGCCCACGCCTCACAAATGATTATTATTATATTTCTATAGATAGAAGGATGGCTTATGTATCTCTTGAAAACTCTTGCTCGATATTCGCGTATTTCCGTCGCTATATCCTTGGTTATGAAGTGCCTTTGATCTGTAAGCGTTACGTAGCTTGTGTGCTACATTTTTAATGTATCTTTTCATCGATAGATTTTTTACTGAAATTTTATAATCTCGATGTACAAAGGGTATTTTATCAAATCGCTTTAGCGATCTTATAGCCGCAAAAAGAAACGCGAACATTGCGACACATTGTGTTACATCATTAACGTGAGCCGATTACTTTGAAAGTGATATAAATTTAGTTTCGAGTAAACATCGAAGAGAGAGGGGAAACGCTAATATATACAATATAGAGTATTGGTTTTAGCGGAAATTCCGAAACTTTAAAATTGAGTTTCAAACAGACAGTATGCAAATTTTCAATTTTGTTGACTTTAGATTTCAACATCGAAAAATCTTTGGCATTTCATTGCATTTAACTCGTTAACAGTGCATTACGAAATTAAAAAGGACGCCGATTTGCAGCGTGTACACTTAAATTGTCTTAAATATTCGTCCGCAAACATTTCCAATTTAAATGTAATCTTTAGAACTGCACTTGTTAGTATGCATCTCGACTGAGGGAAAAACTTACTTTAAGTATGTTTTCACGAGCGGCACTGATAAAAAATGAAAAGGGAAGAGAAAAAGAGAGAGGGAAATGACAAGTAATCGAAAATGACATTTTTTTTTATCTCTCGACGAAGTTTTTAATTAACAAATTTGCATTTGATCTATGAAGAAAGTAAGTTTTTAATGAGTATACAGCACGAATGGCTGAATCATACTCTTCTAGTATATACGGAAACAATTTTTAATGAGCTGTTTGGTGACGATAATATTGCAGTGAAAAAGATATCTAGAATTAACACGTTATTGATTTTTGTAATTAATTAATTAATTGTTCAAAATAAACGAAGACAAATACTTATCTACATCATATATTGCTGCAATATTTACGATCTTTATTTTCTAATCCCGGAAATCAGTCTACAGTTCAAAAAGCTTTCGCAAGCACCCTTCGAAGAAATGATTAATTTGTTGCGGAAATCGAAGGGGCGTGGTAATACGGCGAATGGTTTATTCCCCGAAGTAATTCTTAGCGTCAGAGTTAAGTGTATTTGACTAGGACGTCGATTAATCTCGGTTAAGTTGTTACTGCGTAATGGAGAGATACGCGGTGAGTTAGCATAGACCACTTAATGAAGGTGGCGATGACAAATCCAATTCAAAGGAGAATGCGGAACTAAATGTGTTCGTTACGCGAATAGGACCATAGAAGAAGATAGAAGTTAGCTCCCTTAAGATACTATTAATCATAAATTTGCATCTGTTAGTTAAATTAGAATGAACATTCTAAAGACGTTTATATTTGTCCTTAATTAGAATTATTTTAAAATTTTATTCATTAGGACGTCATACCTCGTTGCGTTTAAAAGACTTACCAAAAATAGGCGGCGTATTTCGTTGTCAATTGTTAACGACACTTATTAAAGAATCGGTACGCTCTGTGAAATCGTTCATGACAACAGAGCGTACAAATTCTAAAATAAATAACGTAACACTGCTCTTGATTTAATGAAAGTTACCGTCGTATATTTTGCTGGCCTCCGCTGAAAAAAATATTTCACAGTCATAGATCGGCTGGGAAAAGTCAGACGAGTTTTAATAATCAATTAATGAACTTTTTTTATTCCTACCTTGGACTTATTCACATGATGAGTGAGGGTTTTTGAGTATGAATAAATTAATACGTAATACGCTGTTCCAGAAATTGGCTATAAATATTTTAAAAAGATAGAAAATGATAATTTATAGATCACATGCCTACACGTGAGAAGCGTGAAAGCGCCGTCATGCTACATCTTTTGTTGCGAGAAAGGGTAACTTTCTCGCTACTTGATTCCCAGCATGCGTAACTCTCACGTGCTAGGAAAGCCGTGATTGTTCGAAACCCCCGTCCTCCCCTCAGATGAATCGCGTCGGCCGGTTTCTATGAGTGGACGATCAATCATGTCCGGGCGACGTCGTGCTTTCGTCGAGCACTTTGCCGCGCTTGAAAAATGTAACACGACGTCGATCGTAAATAATCGTCGTCCCAATGGAACGGGGAAAATACGCCGCGGCGGTACGGCAATCCCTGTTAACCGTGGCACACGGGTGTTGATGTCGAGAAAGGGAAGTCAAATGGAAATTGCATTAAAGCATCTCTCGATCGCGATGTGACGGGAATCGAATGAAGGACGGTGCCCGATACATAAAGATTCATTGAACGAAAGTCAAATTGATTATCCCAATTATCGCGATATACAATAATTTTATGATTGTCGTATTTGCTGTTGCTATTTTCGCCAACAATATGAGTGTACTTAAGGCTAATTAAAAGAGCATTAGGACGCATATTCGGATATATATATACTTTTTATTATTGCTGTGTGTGTCTAATATAAATGTACAACTCGTCATACATATGGTTCTGCTTACGTAACTAAATAATATAATGTAATATAATATATATATATATATATATATATGTTACACAAAGTTACTATTATAAGACCATGGGCAGTCACATACATAAACTATTACGCACTGGTGTACTCAANAGGTAATGTAAGAATAATATTGATTTCAAAGATATCGTGAGAATCCTGAAAGGGACTAATTTAAATATTTTAAACATGTATATAAAATATATATATATATATATATATATATATATATATGGTAAAACAAAAAGCTAGGAAGAGCGAGTTATTTCGAGTGAAGTTACCTAATCAAAATCACTGGTGCAATTAGAGTCGTACGATCGTTATAGTTACATCATATCTATATTCGATCCCTGATCATCAACATTTTTTGTGTTCAATTTTCGTTGATGCATTTTATCGAAGCTACATAAATCGCTGATCGCGAAAGGATTCAAATGTCTCTTCTTGATACTTTCATACTTCAGAACCACGACTGATAACGATGTTAACTAAACAAGTTTATTTCTGCATAGCTGGACACTTTTTTTTTATTTCTTGTTTGTGCATCGTCATTGAATTGACTAATGTGTTCGACGTCACTCGATTTTCCGAAGTTTCCTCGATTGTTTTCGATCGATCTTGGTCATGTTCGCAAACGCGAGTCAAGATCATGAGACGAATGTCGCGGCCGGGAAATTCCGATTTCTGTGGAGTAGAGAGATCGATATCTCGGTACAATCTGACGTATTCAGCCAACGAGTCAGGTGTTTGTCCGACTGGCTAGGCAACACGACGTTTTTTTCATGTTGCAACATTGCGCAGCTTTTAGAGAAAAGAAAAAACGATTGCATTCGGGAATTAATATAATTTCCAAAAAATTATTATACATTTATTTTCATAAAATGTCATATTCACGTCGACAATTCCTTGAGAGTTTTTAATTTGTCTTCAAAGAAGAAATTGATATAGAATTTTGAAAAATGTCTTTTCGTGAATCATCTTTATATGTATTTTTTAAATTTATATATATATATAATATATATATATGTATATATATATATATATATATATATAATGCAATGCAATATGTGTGACGTAGTTTTATATAATATATCATATAATATATAACATATGTATGCATATATATGTACATATATATACATATATGTATGTATATGTATATATATGTTTATATGTATAACTCTAATAATTATCGCGCAAATCACTCGGCTTAACAATTATTATTAATTGTAATTTTATATTATGCAGTGCGCATTCGAGTGTCCATTTTATGGTATTCTCCTTTCGATATTATCGTAATCAAATTGATGTTCCAGTTATACTGAATTACATAAGCAATGATTGCAGCAATACCTTTTTTTATCAACTCGATATTGATAGCAACTAGCGGAAATATTCGGTAATGTGAATGTAATTTACTGTAAAATATTTTTACTTCTCATGGAAAGTTGAAAGCCGAGTGATCCGACAGCGATATTTCTCTCACGATCTTGTTGCCGGCAGAAGCTGATAGAACTCGCAACGATTGAAGAGTTATTATCGAGCGTTCTCTTCGCGATATAGTAAAATCTTAAACGCTAAGAAATCACCTATGAATAGTTACAGTGTGAACGTCCAAGAGGTTCTGTGTGTTCTGTCAGCGCGCATCTGTGTGGCTTTTCTCTCAGTGACACGTTTCTCTATCTGTACAGAGTTTTGGAGTGAAACGAGACGTTCGAAATACGAGAACTCATTTCGGAAAAGGAAGATACTCCGACAATTACCAGGCAATTTCAGATAATCCGTAATTACTGGCACTTGTCAAAATACTTTCGTATGAAATAGGTTCTAACCTCCGATTAATTATAAACGGTATAATTGAAGAATCACGTTTCTGATTAAACTTGGATGCAGTTATAATGGAACAACATATCGCTCGCTGCAAAGTATCTTCGAATGAAGCCGTAGTGAGAATTTAATTCGTAGCTTTAAGAATATCGCGGGAATAATAGTTGAGAGGCGATCCGCGGGTTGATGGTGATCGATCCTGATGCTGCCTTATAGTTTATAAAAATATATAGACGAGGTTTAAGCAAGACGTATCGGCGTTAAATAGATTCTCGATCAGCGCGGCTAATGAGTTGAATTTGAACGACTTAAAGTCTCCCGATGTAATCCCAGCGACGCGTACCTGACGTAATCCTCCACCGCCGAGGCCGCCTAATCGCGCGTGGTTCGCGCAATTTCGCGATCGGAGTATTAATCGTCGCTGAGAAGGGCGATTATCGATCCCTACACTAATTATACTAAGTCGATGCGAGCCGGCGCTCCGTCAACGATTAATCTCGAACCGCAGCCGCCGACGGCTACCTCAATGCACACCTCCAACAATAACAATCGACGTTTATCGGCCGACGTTTCAGACGAGAAATAGATTAGCTTTAACGGTTATCCTAAAGACTCTTGTGATCTAACTTTAGATAAATCGTCTGCCCCTAAATTGCGAGAACAGATAGTTTGTCCCCGTTCGCAACGCGAACGTCCAGAAGAGACACCTCGAGTGACGAGAACCCTCCGGGGATTCGAGACATAGACCCCCGTTATTCGAATAGCGAACATGAATTATTCATTATTCGTTATATATACGCGAATAAAAATATTTAATATTCGTTTGCGCGAGACGAACAATGACTATTCGTTACCCGCTACTCGCCTTATTACTCGCGGATTGTATTTTAGATATTCCGCGGCCGTCTCTGTCTGTCTGTTAATCTTTGAAATACGTCTCGCGGATGTTCGTATTCGCCGGGGGTACGATCGCTAAACCCTTCTTCCTGCGAAACAGACAACAGATTATACGCTACTCGTGATCGTCCTCGTTGCTTATCCGCTAAGATGAATCTCGCTACTTTTTAGGAATTTTTTTTTTTTTAGTTTCTAGCCTATCTGCTCGTGATCCATTATGTTGATGTATGTACCGAGTGACACAAGAGGAACGTAACGAGGTTCCCTTCTTCGTTTCCGAAACGGAAGGACTGATCCTCGTAAATGAAGCTTTGAACATCGTCAATTTTATTGGGAGGATACGAATCGAGGAGAGACTAGAACGAATCAGTGCTCGGTCAAAAGTTACGTGTGATTCTCTGATATGGTGATTTTAATTGGATAACGAACTTTCGTCAATCAGGATACGATGAGGCGTCGTGTTCCCTTCGCGCCACTCGGTGTAGACGTAGATTATCCGCGCTTTAATTACAATTTATAAGGCTACTTAAAGCGGTTACATAATAATCGACAACTCCGCTTACTCGCGTTCGTCTAATCGGTCGTAACTACTATATAGTATATATAGTCGGTGTGATGCACAGTAGTTCATAATAGTAATGATAATTAGTAGCAATAGTAGTAATAATAATAATAATAGTAATAGTAGTAATAATAACATCATTATTGTAATCCTCACTGTTCCTCTGTTAAACGTTATCTGTATGTAGGTTTTTCACGTTATTTATTCAATCCTCTTCTTTCCTTTTCTTTCTCGCTTTCTGTCTCTGTGTGTGTCTTACTGCTAGGAAGTGTCTGCCGAGCGGCAGAAGCAACATTTTTGTTCGCGTTGTCGCTGCCGCCGACTGCATCAGCTCCGTTGCTGCATCAGCTCCCTTAAGTGCTCGGTCGATGTCATTGACAACGATTATGGTCCAATGTATCGATACTGGTTTTCGCACAGAGAACGTCGCCACGTCGTTACCTTCAGCTCAAGCTGTTAATTCTTTCTCTCTCTCTCTCTCTCTCGATTTCTCTCTCTAATTACATAAGCGGTTAAACATCCGTCTCAAGTCGTCCCCCCTCAAAAAAAAAAAAAAAAAGGAATATGTCAAGACACCGTGTCCCTTTGTGAAAATTGACTCTATCAGATTAAAATTTTAATTACAGTATCTCAATTGTAAATGTTATATTTGTATCGGTCTCGACGTAAAAGTAATGGACAAAACTGACTTATGAATTGCTCTTGTGGAAAGATGCGTTTGGTGTCCGTTAGGTATACAGAAAAATATATTTATAACTCTTTTAAAATATCATAAACGTCCAAGAATGTACAAGGAAAAGGAATTAACTTCTGATGAATGCTCGTTTTATTGGAAGAGCGTAATGCGTTTTCCCTGTAAGTAATTCAATTTCTGACTTATATATCAGTACTAATAATTTATTTATTTTTTATGTCTTTAGAGTCTCTTCCTTGTACTTTCTGAAAAATGCATACGTGCAAAATGAAAAATGTTTATGTGCATAAATGGCAAAATTTTCGCATGGACGATGCAGACGAGTTTGAATTTCTTATTGCGTGCTCTCTCTCTTTCTGATGTAATAAAGTTTATCATTCAAACGGTAATTGGCTTTACAGGAACAAAGAGCAAAAATGGGATCGCGAAAGGTCAAACGTTTTTTATCATCATAGCGAATTTTTCTTCATAATGAAAGACGCGGGATTTCATATTGATACAATCGCAGTACAATCAATAACACTGCTGCAACGTCAAAAAAGATCACGTCAAAAGATTTTAACTGTTTTAAAAAAATGCCTGATGAAAAAGCAATGTTCCCAAACGATATTAGCATCCTGACACCTTTGGGCATCAATAACCCATTAAAGCGCACCGGCAACATTAGTTGTCCCGGCTCTTCTCGCTACGCTACTTTTTAGCTTCACTCTTTAAACATTCAAGACTTTTTTTAAATGTTACTATGAATTAGGCGAGTTATGAACTTTGCTTTTCAAAGATTTTTCAATATAAATATGATTAATCGTTTTTTTAGAATTACTTTTGTCTATTTAGAAGCATCTCAGGCATTTGGAATTTTTCAAATTTTTTTTTTAACCAACTGTATTTTCATCTATAAATTTATGTAAAATCTCAGAGACTCGCATTTTAATGGGTCGATCGCAGTTGCAGGACGGGCAGCGCTTCTCGTACGGTGCGCTTAGAAAAGTGTGATATAATGAAAAGCGCATGACGTGCCGAAATATTCACTGAAACTTGAACACATCGCGCGACGTTCCTACGAAATATTGATACCGGCTCCTGCACTCTTCGGTCGTCGCTTTTTCGACCCGCCAGCCCGCCGGTCGTCCCAATGTTATTAAACTCACATGTACGAGACCGGAGCAATAGCAGGTGGACGGAAGAAGCGTCGATAAAACGCCCAACGAAAAATGGGACGCCGAAACTTTTTGAATAAATTCAATTCGCCGTCGAAGGCCGACAGAATCCTCCCTCGACGGAGAGATGACCGGCGAGAGCTCGGAGGAGAAAAAATCATGATGCGCAGAACGATATACAAGAATACCTCGCATCTTTTCTTTTTCTTGTTTGGAATTTTTCTTCATCAGAGAGTGGATTTTTTCCACGAAGAAAATATTTTTAAAATCTTACTTTCTTCTTAGTACATTTTTTTAAACTGAGATATTGTGATTTTTAACATAAATCCAACGCGATTTTTTTTTTACCTTTTTTAAAATATAACTCTGTGAATTATAGACCGATTAGTCCGTGGTAGTTACGGAAAACATTACCCCCCAAAAAAATGCAGTCTGGGGAAAAAGCTGATCACGCATCGCACGAGGGAAGTCTCGCGCAAACGTGTGTCTGCAAAGTCGGATCGCATGAAAGCTACCGTGAAAGCGGATAAACGCGGTACAATGATGATGGTGGCAACTATTTTCGGGCTCTTTGTCGTCCTCGAATCGCGTGTTGCGCGAGTGTTAAATATCGCCGCTACCGTCCCAATTATTTCACTGTCGAGAAATCGCGTGCAAAGTACACATCTCCAGAGTTTCCGGGCATCGAGCCAGATATTTTTGGAAAACTTCCACACATAATTTTCTTGTTGCTGTTTGATAATAAAAAAAAGAAAAGAAATTCGTAACGAGTTCGTCATTGATAACAATGATTTTGTACAAAACGTTACCTCATCTGTAGAGATTTCCATTCGGGACGAGACATGCCAAACGAAGTTTCAATTAAATACGATCGAAGGGAACTTCATTGTCGAGAACAGTCGATTCGTAAAAGTATGCGGAAGCGTGCGAATTTAATAGAGCGAGCGAAAGAGAGGAGGGAAGGGAGCTGGCGCGAATAACGCATCGGATTTAACGAGCCGATTTCTCCGCGTCACTTAACTCGGCCGAGTTTAGCAAGTGCATTCAGCGCTCGCTGAATTGAGTCAGCCGTGATTGTACGACGTGGATACCGTCGCGCGAAATGGAAGGCGACGGATACGAATCAGTTAGTCGCGACATTTAATCAGAAAGGAAGTGCTTGGAAATAGTGGTATAACGTTTATCAGTGTGCATTGCTAACAAATTTTTTTACGTTTTCTTAAACAAAGTCCGTAAGATTTACTTGACAAGTTGGTCTCTTTGAAAACAGAATAATTATACCCCCGACGTTCGATTTACCTTTCAAAACTACAGTTTCGAAAGAAAGACAAACTGAGAAAAATGAAGTGTTTAAAAAATAATAAGCACCTTAAAGTTTGGCTTTTTAGAATAAAAAATTGTACTTTATGAAATATCAATTTTTAAGGAATGTTGTCTCAACGTTTACTGATAAATCGATCAATCCGTCAGTTGATAAAAGCAACAGAAATAACACACATCAATTTCCACGGCTAATCACTATTGTGCGGTTAATGTGATAAATGTTCCTCCAAGGGGCATTATGCATTCGTTGATTATTCCGGGTGTCGACTTTATTTCGGTTAACGCGTTCCGAGTAACCGATATCAGAAAGCAGAAAGCACGCGTCAGTCGTCGCGTGAGAGGGAGGATATGTTCGATTACAAACGATAACGTGAAGATTCATTCAACTTTCTGACGGAAAGGATTGAAGGACCAAAGGACGACTATCGACGTCTCCGTGATATCCGCACGTAGTAAGTCCCGATCGTTCCGGCGCAGACATCCGAGATGCAAGATGCAACGTTCCCCTCCCACTTCCCACCTCCCGCCCCGTGCAAGTTTTTGTGATTGAAGTTTTGTGAAGGATGCGGTTCCCTGTGACGCCCGCAGCGCGGGTCACCTTCGTCTCGCCGAACGACACGTATTAGCCACGAAGGCTTCGGCACACCATTAGGACCGCTAGCGAGATCGCTAGAGCAAAGTACGTGCTGCTCGACGTTGTCAACGACGGGCCGGAATTGCAGCCATCCTGCTGGCAGCAGTACGTCCTCGTGCTCCAGGCCTCTGAAACAGCCAATTTGTCATTCAGCAATTTGCCCCGACTATCAACGATGTCCCTGACGTTTCCGAATCTTATTTTTCATTTCAGTATTTATATCGTGATTAAAATTACAGAAAGACAGATGATCCCTTCGTCTTAACTCGCAAGTAGAATTCTAGAACCAGCTTTTAAATAATGTATTTTCGTATTAACGTATTATATGTATAACACGATATAAATCCCGAGAAACAATAATAATAATTCTTAANAGAATCATGGACTCGAAATTTTCTCAGCTAGGTTTAATATCGACAAATAAAAAGAGGTCGAAAGGAAAACAGCGAAGCGTGCCGTTGGACAAAGATTAATCGTGACGCTTCCGTTTTGCGATGTGACAAAAAAGAGAAAGGAAGGAGGAGATATGGGCTGTCGAAGGACGAGTGGCGGAGAAATACGAAAAGCGAGGAAAGGAAAAGTATGAGGCCTTCATCCGCAGCGGAACAAATAAAACGACGCGGTCCGATAACACGGCCACTCGCCGTTTCATCCGTGGGACCTTTAAGCGCGCGCGAGTTTCGTCCCTCCATTCTCTCGGCATCCTCTCTCGTATCCTCTCTCGAGCGGTGGATAGAGCGGATAGAAAAAGAGCGCGAGATGCGATGCGGGCCACACGCCACGATGAAATCCAAAATCGATGACGCGATTCGGTCGATTCTCGCCCGAGAGAGGGGGAGAGAGAGAGAGAGAGAGAGATTCTACGTGGCTTCCATCCGGCACCGCGTCCCGGATGTCGCCGTCCAACGGGTTGCGGCGTTACTTCACCGCCTTTCGGATAACAAACGTCGGCCCGAAGCAACCGATAACACGCGGTTTCACAAATTTTTTAGGACCCCGTCGTTTTATCCACTGTAAATTTCGTCCACGGGGGCCGGGTAACTGCGAAATACCGGCCATTGGGCGACCTAGTAGCGCCAAGGAATTTACGAGCGGGCGCATGGATTTAGTGTCGTAGATATCGGGCGAAAAACATGCGAAACGGCTCCGCGAAAATAGATTTAACGTTTACTTTCTTTTTACGACTCTAGAATATGTCCCGCGCGGTAGGACGCGGTAGGAGAATCACTCGCACTCACCTTTCTCCACGCATTTCTGCACGCAGTCTCGCACTATCGAGCCTTCGCTGACGTATTTCTGAAACAAACGAGAGAAACCAGTTATATCAATGTGAAACGACCCGGTAAAAGTCCCGTCGTTGAGCGCTGGCAATACGTAACGGCGGAAAACGACGAGCAATGACAAATTGTCGTTGTGCAATTTGCGGTTTCTTTCTCGCGCGACACGCCAGATCGGAAAGGCGAATATTTTATCCGCGACGGAATGATACATGCATCGCTCGCGCACACGGCTAATAAATCTGCGCCGGTTATCGAGTGAGAATCAAAGCGGACGTTTCATCTGTCAATATTGTTTTGCGCAATTCCCCGGCGTGCCCTGTAGCCACGTGCAAAAAAAGGGGGGAAGAAAAAAGAACGCGCCGCACAATTCAAAACTTTTTTCGACGAGGAATGAAATATGACGCTCATAACGAGAGCGGAAACGGGCGGTAGTACGATTTCATGTTGTACCATAAATGTGCGAAATGTATCGCAGGGTGGGTGCTCCGAGCGACCTCGCGCAGCCACCGATCGTGAAACCAAATTTCGAAAATTCCGATGCGGAATATTCTGATTTCTGCACCGATGCGAGTGGTCATATGCGAGACGGAGTTGTAGGACGATCAGGAACGACAAGTACGCGGCTATGATCCTTCAGCAGGCCCTGATTGGTCAAACGTCCGAGTCCTTCGAAGCGGAGTACGTCATGTAGCGCGGGATAATCGATACTCGACGATTATAACGCCCCGAGGACGTCGTACATATTAAACCCTCCAACTCAACCTCCTTCCTTCCTCTCATCTTTCTCTCTCTCACACACACACACATACATTTGCCTGTCTTCCTTTCATAGTTATTAAACTACCTTTGCAGATGAAGAATTTCGTATTGATGAGGCTTGCTATTGAAGCATCCTGATGCGACCGCCAAAATAGCGTGAGAATGAAAACGTTGATTGTCCGATACACTTCTTTCCAAAGCTTCAACGGTATTCCTTTATTTCGTTCGTCTCTCTGAACACGTATCCGCAAAATCGATCGGTATTTTTCGTTTTATTACATCAGACGTGTTGCTAATACACGGACGAGGCGGGTACAAAAGTACTCGCCTATTATAGCTTCACTTTGTGTCGAACTTCTGCGGAGCGAACTGTTCACTTGTCTGTGTAAAATGCGGATTTTTAGCGCCGCGGGAAATCTGGCGCTGATTAATCTGGCGCGAATTTCTCGTAAAGATTCAACGAAGAATAAATCCGTAATGAAGTTGTTGCAAGAACACTGCGAAGAAATTTACGAAGCCGTGCGACGACTTCGAAATAACGATGATCTTCGTATCGCAATCGTCGATATCGCGTACTAAAGATGGATTATTATTGAAATATAAAAAAAAAAACAAGAAGTATATTAATATTCACCTTTGCATGATCGCGGTTGAAATATGACTATACACGGGCGAGATATCATGAACATAATGGCAAAATAATGAGCGGTGTTTATACGAGGATCGCACGAAGAGCGGGGAAATGGGAGTGAAAACCGCGGTAATAAATGTTAAAATCACGAAACTGTATTTAGTCACGAGCGTTTAATTGCGGCAACTTTCGAACAGGGGTGAATAGAAATCATTTCGCATGTGCGTCCCATCACTCGCATAGATGCACACGCGATCGTCGATCGATTCTCATCACGCCAATTCCATTCCCGGGTCGCGGCGAATTGCTCCTTGAAAAGACCCATAATTAGCGCGTAGAATTAATTTAGCCCTTAAGCAGTTTGATGAGCTAGTCTGCCATAAGAAATGCATATATTATTCCCGAGGGGCGGATTTACTCCTAAGCGCCACATCTGTCGATTCCGTGCCCTCAACCGGGATTATCACCAGAATGCATAATTAAACGAGACATATAATTAATAAAAAGAATCTTATTTTATCATAGAGAAATTGTATTTATACTCTTCTTGACACATTTAAGAATTATGGCAGTTGTGAGCCATTTTGATGACGACAAATATATTGATAAAGGAGTATGATTTATATTGCGATTGGCTTTTTATTTTTTCTTAACTCTCAACCAATATGGAATTTCTTTAAACAGAATTTTTTTTTCAAATTATAATTTGTTCAGTAACACTTTTATGGCTCACCAAGTGAAATTTACAGAATAAGTTCGTCTCTGCGTTAGAAGAATCTCCGTTTCTCCTCTCGTGAATATTTAATCTGGAGATGCAAGCAAAGTAGAAAAAAGATGAGAGAGAACGAAAGCAGTGAAAAAAATACTAAACGACAGAAGCAGGCGGCGTTAAGCCGAAACGAAATGTCGAGCTTTAGAGGAAAAATTTGCAAAGTATTTCATAAAAGACATTTTTGTCATTTTTTTTCTATGCGATTGCGTGGATACATCTGGTGGCGAAACTCAACTGGATCAACTATGCGATACTGACACTTTATTGATTTTTTCATCTTCACATGATAAGCTTTATCGAATACAGATTGCAACTTCCTGGCAAAATGCGCATTACAATGACAGCGAGAAATATTTACTATAATAAAAAAAGAAATATTTACTAACTTCCGATTTAAAAAATGAAGGTCATTGATCGATTTCTATTGTTCGTTAGTGATAATAGCATATCCTGTGTTTAAAAGATTTAAACGATTTAAAGAACAGGAATATATTAAATCCATAATCCGTAAGCTTCTCTTTAAAATTATTCGCTTTAAAATGTCTTTACAAAACGCGCTTTGTAAGTTATAGATTTAATCCAGCTTTTCTCTGGATTCTTAATTTCGTATCGGAATTATCAAGCTTGAAAATGAGAGAGAAACAAAGAGAGAAAAAGAGAGAGAGAGAGAGAGAAGAAAATTAAAAATCCAATTAATTATTTATTAATATTATCAGCATTATAATTAGCATGAAAATAGTCAAGTATTGACAAAATGCGACTGCACTGTATTGATTGTATAACTGACTCTTAACTATCTATACTTCTCGTACATCGGAAAGAAACTGTCCTCGAGTAAAGATGCGAGTATCGATACCCGAGAGTCCCGGGACGTTGCCTATCACTATTCCTTATCGCTTCCTACCGGCTTCAAGTCGCAGCTTTAAGTGCTTCTCAGGCACTTGAAAAGCGATCGCGCCCGTCTCGCCTCGCGTCGACGGCCGCTACTTGAAACCGGAAATTGAGAGTCGGCAATCGCATCGGCGGCCCGCTAGAGAACGGAGAGGATGTAGCTAGAAAAGTTCGTTGGAGCATCCGGTGAGCGAGGGGAACGAGAATTGTTTTCCTGCTTATCTCGCGCTTACCTCGCGAACGAGTACCGACGTAACGCCAACGCGAAGCACCGTTTGACGAAACGAAGAAATTCAATGAGAATAGGAATCGAATTTCTCGAAAGCACTCTGTGCCACAGTTCGTATTCCCATTTAAGAGAAAATTATCAGATGAAAAAGAGCTATAATGAATCAAGATTATATAACAAATTATTCATATATCTTTTTCGCCAGTACATTTCTTAAGAATTTTAGATGTACAACAACAAGGAATAAAAATTATTTGAAAATTAATAAAATAATGTCAAGTTACGCAATTTGATGAAACGCGTTTTTTTGACGACATTTTTGAACTTTTAGATTTTGGCAGTTTTAATATCTACAAAATATTTTTTTTATTAAAATTGATCCAGGATTACTTCAAATTTTAAAATTAATATGAACTTTTAAAGGAGGGGACAGCATTATATTATTTTTTTCCAAAGTGATGAAAAGACAAGGAAATTAAACTTACGTTTAATTTATTACAAAACAAAAGTTGTCACATAGAATATAATAGTTAATTTTAAACGATTAATATTTTTAAATGTATTTTTCTTGAAAAGATTATTTTTATCACAAGCCGATTGTCTTCATAAGCTTTTGTAACGTCGAAGGAGCATGTCAATTTTATTCTTAATGTTCTCGCTACCATTCTCCGTTAGTAGGAGTGAATCGATGATGCGGATGTCTTTCTCAAGTATTCGCGTAACTCCGGCGAGTTTCACTTATCTCGGAAGTGCGGAGTAACCGAATAATGGACGAGACTAACGACACGCGACAAGAGTGCGAGCTACTTCGCACGGGATAAGTGCGAGTGCCGCCGTTGGAAATTTACTTATGGGATAAGGCGATAAGTAGCGGCGCATTTGTGTCTTGGTAACGAGCTGAGTGCTCGCTCCGCTGGCGCAAATTTATCGGCTTCATCGATCCGAGCCGTCATCCATCAGACGACATTTCTTGCCACTATCAACACTGTTTAACGAGATAAACGGTAAAACATTCCCTTTCTTGCGTATATAATTAAATTTATGTTATTCACACCGATGTTTACTCAGCGTTTTAATTTACTTTGCGGATTATCGATCCGTTTGCTTTTTAAATATATCATTGATATATGTGCGTATTAATAAATTAATAAACGTGAAGTTATAGATTTAATTATTCATTATTTTCGGACAATATACACACAATGCCCGGAATAATAAATCAGATTTACTAAATATTTAATCTTTCAACCTATAAGTCTTTGTACATTTATAAACATATATATGTATACCTATTTGCATATTTATATACGTATAAGCTGTTGTGAATTTTGGGTACAAAATATTTCCCATTATACAGATAGCAAGATTAATTTTACATTTCAGGGATTATTTTCATAAAATACAAATTATTCGCTTTAGAGCGCACAATTAATCCATCTTCCCATATCGAATTCTTCTCCTTAATGATATTTCCGACGACATGTTGTTTCGATGCTTGTTAAACGGTATCAAAGCGAGCAGACGCATCCGTAACGCGAGACTCGACCTACTTTCGGAACTATTTGTTAGAAAATCATCGCTCGCCTAATGACACCGTGATCATATAACGATGCAACATTGTTGCGTTATATTATCACGGATATTGCGTTCTTTTACCCGGGGTTGACGTTGGGGATTACGTGGCATAACTCCCAAATAATAAATTATATTCAGTTACCCGCGTTATGACACTTCGGGAGAATAATGATATCGCCAGCCGCAAACGGAGCACTTCCTTTCGTGAGCATGCCAAAGCGATAAAGGTGGTTTATCATCGCCGTTGTTATTAGTATCGCCGCCATCATCGGCGATAGGACATAAACAGCGAGTTACGGCAGCTGTAGCGATCCAAAATTACCGTGTAAACGATCGAATTCTGCATGAACGCATTCGAGAGATGTGTGTGTGTGTGGAATAATGAAAGAAAAATAACCGAATACTGAATAGAAATTCAATTTGCCCTCAATTCATTTTGCCATTAATGAGATATCGAGATATCGGACAGAAATATGCATTTTTTTTATCGCAAATATCGTGGATTGGTGAGAAAATATTTTCTTTTTAACGTGTAATCACTCATTTAAAATTATTCATTTCAAGTAATTCTATACGACATAATCTATTTTCAAAAAAATAGCTAATGATTAAGTGCAGCGACTCTCGAAATAGCGAATAATGATCGGAGACTAATGAAACACCGTGTTTCGAGTTAGATAATAATTGAGAATGGGGAGAGGCGGAAATCGAGAATAGAATTATCCAGCGTGAAAGACGTAATAGGAGTTTAAGACAGCTTGGCAGATAGCTAGAGACGACGGGAGTTCGTGATGTTCAATGCTTAAGCAGTTTAGTTGTGCTGAAACCTTCATATGTTGTACGATATAATACAGCATATTCAACAATCCCTTGTACTTGTCAGATATATGAATTAGTACAGTATCAGGATATATTTCGCGTAAAATTATCGAGATAAATTGATTGACACATAATTCTGTTTAAATATCCAATTCTAAAGGAATTGCGTAACGGTGCGAATAGAAATATTTCTATTCGTTCACAGAAAAAAAATGAAACACATACCAACGGGCGTACCCTTAGCTCGAATCGAAGCATTCTCTGTTTTCATAAAGAGCGCCACGGCTGTAGAGTGGAAACGCGATCGTAAAGAGTCGAATAAACTTGAAGAAAAATCTGTAAGCGAGTGTTTAGTCCGACGGAAAAGAGCTCGGCAAGTAAGAAGAGACACGCGCTTATCCGACGTGTAAAGCAGCGCAGAGGAGAAGACTTGAAAGAGAAAGAGATGGATAAGAGTACGTAGCTTGTCGCAGCAGACTCCGATTTTCTCCGACATGACGCCGCAAGCAGCACATAATGTGCCTCTAATAATAAAAATGTAAGCTTGCAGAAAGAAAGAGAAAAAGTAAGAGAGGGGAGCAAAAATGAGAAAGTAATGCTATGTGTATACAGTTGAATTACAAATCTTTCCCCACAGACATTATTTTTGTTTATTATAATTAAACATCCATGAATTTTTATAGTTTCTAAAATTTATATTAAACCGATGTATTTACTCGATGAATTTGTAACAATTTCAAAGGCTATCAGTCTCTAATAAAATTTTAATGCGTTTGCTTGCCTTTCGGCCAATTTCGAAAAAAAAAAAACGAAAAAACGAGGTACATCATACTTTCATATCTCATGAATGCGTGTATCGTATTCTGTCCATATTCTCCAGCCATCACCGTCCATCAGCTATCAACGGAGATATCGCCTACGAATGGGCACGCGCAGCGTTTAACGACGCGAATAACTAACTGGCGAAAAAAGGGTGGGTAAATAAAATCAATCGATGACCCGATAGATAGCGAGACGGCAATCGAACCTGTTCAGGCGGTATGGTGAAAACGCGTGCGGCGGCGATATCAATCTGGCACACAAACCAGTCGATTCTTTTTTTTTGCGCACCGTCGTGCTTTCTTTTTTTTCTTTCCACCGCGACGGACGATAATGCGACCGCGTCGGAAACGCACCGCGGCCGACGAGCGCGTCGCTACCTCTGGCGATCGTTTATCTCGTTTTCGCGTGTGACACGCCATAAAGCAGGGAGAAGTGTGCTCGACGATAAATGCCCGGTTAAACGACGGCGTTCAGCGATTCGTCATCGCGCCTCGTTTTTGACTCCCGTCGCGGTACGCCCGAAACTCGTTCGCTGATTCACACGTCTCGTGTAACACGGAACTGATTTTACGACTTAAATCGATCTCATTGGTGAATTCGAGCGTTATCTCTGCCGCGAGAAGTACGGCATACGGCTCTCCCGGGAGCAATTACAGCGCACGGATTTGCAGCACTGAGAGACAATTGCGGCGAACAATGATGATGCGCATCACGAGTCATCGTGAGACGTCGCGATATCGGGGCTTCGAGAACGATAATGTTGCTGCCAAGTCGCGCTTGTATTCAAGTGACATTAAGTGATACATTAACGCATCGTCCCCTCGTGGAAACAGAATGATAAAGTGTTGCAACGCCCGACGGGGGTTATTTCAGCTAATAACAGCCTGGCACTTGGAGGTTTGCTCTGCTTATATATAGATAATATCGTTGCTGTAATAGCAGCAAGTCGTTAACCACCTTATCCTTCTTGCTTCCTCCCCGTACCCGCTGTTTCTTTACAGGCGACAAGGCGCGAGCAATTTTCTTTAAAAGGAGCTCGTCGGACTGTGAAATTGCGATTCTGACGCGAAGAAAGGCGGCTATAATTGACGCGCTAACCGGCCAGGTTTATCACGTCGATAATATGATCCAGTGCAACAATGGGGTTGTTTAAACTTGCCGTATACATATATCTAAACTTAAGCAGCTTATTTACAGCTTCATAAAAGTGTCATTTTTTTTTCGAAATCTATTTTGATGCGTTTGCAATATTGTCAGATATAAAAGCTGAAGAGTAGATAAAATCGTTCGTTCAGTCTTTTTGTGCGACTATCGATTACGGCCAGTGGGACAATAGCGCAATAGAATGATATTAATGAATTTATGATATTACATTGAGATAGGCTATCACGTCGGACCGTTGATGTCCGTAACTACTAGCGGCTGATTTAATCGCGAGTGCTTCTACTGTTCCCCGGCTGACCCCAACTGCCGTTACTACTGCGTTTCGCTTCGTCGCCTCGTCCGGATCGATTCTTTTCACGCGATTATCTTTTATACGTGCAAATTAAACCAACAATATTTCGCTTTATACAAAATAGGATTAAGGCTCTTTGAAAATTATATGTTGATAAAATGGACTGTTTATTATTATAATCAAAATAATATAACATTATCCAAGATTTATTCAACGGTATTGTAATATTTATTTGTCTTCCAGGAAGTGGAAAATGAATAAAATCCACGAAGAAAAGCGTGACTCACATATGTGCGCGACATATTTCACCTCGATGTAAAATTTATATAAATTCACAATCGTGGTATATAATGTACATAACTATAATGCTTTTATATGTGCCTCCTTTTCACGCCGTTCAAAAATACAAAAGCCACTCTATCCAGCAATTTATAGTGATTTATGTGAGATATATATTGCGCTTGCATGTATCTTAATGCATGCAAAGTGTCATTGGAAAACTCAATACGATAAAGAGAAGACCGCGATACGCCTGGCGCTATTTGATAAGCAATTTTAAAGTGGCTCGCGAAGCATTATTACGGGGATTTGCGTTCGCAATATCGATACGTTCGTATGCACGTATAATTGGCGAATACAACAAAGTCTAAATAAACATACATACGAACGATAATACAGTGCAATTATTTATCTTGAAGATGTTCGAAATACAATCTTTATTCGATCAAAACGAATAAAATCGAATTGTTTTCTTCGCGGAAAGAATAGCAAGCGGAACGTATATTTCTATCCTGTTGAAATACAGTGTATGAACTCGTTTCGTGGCTTTTTCCTTTTCAGGGTACGATGCAACTAACTAGCGATCTGTTCTTGACAAGAACGACAAAAGTTGCGTCGTCGATTCACGAAAATTGCGAATTTTCGCAATGGCATTTGTTCGCCTCGAACTGAAACAGTTAAGTCCCTCCAGTTTTTCACAAGTTTTGGTGGACTCGCATCTCTTCCTTTCCGCGAAGTTAACGCTGGCACTTTGTCGCCGATTTCCTCCGGGACTTCGAGTTTTATAGAGACATGTAAATTCCCCGTGAACGGTGCTCTATTGGAGAATGTCATTTGCAAATTGTATCGCGCAAAAATCATTCATGTTATTGCCTGCGTCTTTCGCGTTCGATATGCACCGCATATAAAGTCGGCCAAGAAGTTTTCTGAAGACTGCATCAAATTTAATATCACCAGATCACTACGGCGAACTTTCTACATAGATCATTTTTGACGTAAAATCAAACATGTATGTTTGTTTTATATTTTTACACATGTTGATATAATGTTGAAATTTTCTAAATTATTATTACTTTTTTATTACTTATTTATATATTATTTTATACATATTTATACTTATACTTATTTTATACATTATTTATACTTATTTTATACATATTTATACTTATTTTATACATTATTTTATTATTACTTTTTTAGATTTATGATAAAATTAAAATTAAATATTTAGCTAACAAAAGACAAGTAAAAAGAGGCGAAGTTCAATGCGGTTGATGATGAGTAAGTTAATATTAATAATAACAAATTATTACCGCATCGCTGAAGATGATTCAAAGGAGAGCCGAAATGTTGATTTATAATTATGTGTCTCATTAATTATTAAAGATCGATGGATGTAATGTTAACTTTTTACTTGTCACTTATTAATTATCATTAATTATCATTATTAAGAGTCCCTTATTAATTATCCAATTATTTAAATATTTAGATAATTGCTTTACATTATAATCGCATTTACAAAGCTTACACTTTTCCGCATTATTATTAACACGTGATTTTATAACTTTCTAACAATATAATATTGAAGTATTATTATGTATTATGTATTATGTGATTATAAAATTGCAGAGAGCCCGGTGTGTTTGCTTCCATAAATTCAATGAGTCCTGACAGAATATTCCATTTTATCATACAATTTCATACGTTTAAAAATGGACACGGTACTGACAGGCGTTTACGAAATTATTGCGATGTATAATTAATTAACGAGATGTAGTCGTGATTCCTGTTAAACGGACCATCATCGTGAAATGCCGGTTGGCAAACGATTTTCATTTTTGTCTGTATCCCGCTTGAAATTGGACATCCATCGGGACAGTTGCTAATGGACGTATAATTTCGTCGCCCGTAGAGATGCGAAGAAGGAAAAATTGCCGTCGACGGAAGACAAAGGCATTTAAATATTCAGGAGTCATCTTGAATACCTAGATGAATGCCATTCTGTTCCGTGACAAACGGAATTTCTTCTTTGTGGGATAAAAAAAATTGCCGTCGAAATAAAAAACGAGGACGATATATCGTTCGATAGCTGCTGGAAGAAGAATAACCATGCAAAATTGAAAGTAGAAGTAAAATCCTGATAGAAAATTGAATATGCTTTATGCTTGACACATTCATTTGTTACCTATTATTAATTTTTAACAAAAATAATGTTGATTTTTACTGTTTGATTTTACCTTTAATTTCTTATATTACATTATTAACGCTGATAAATTGATCATTAATAGCTTGATCATTATAATTTTAATTGTCACACGCAAATAACTTTTAATGAAATTCTTCAATAAAAATATGAATGATTCATTAATAATTTTATTTAAAAAAGAATTATTAAATCTGAATGTAAAAAGAACAAAAAGGATGTATTACAATTTTTGTTTTAATAAATAAATTTAATTATAATTTTTATATATTATCGCAAATGGATAAAAAAGAATGATAATTAAATTTTAAGTTAATGTTAGAGCCTCCAAGCCGAGAACGATCGATCTTTTGAAAAAAAATAACTTGTCGTTAGCATGCAAAAACGAGATGGGAAGGGAATTTTCATCAAAACGGAATAAAACTGATAACCATCCTCCCACATTAT
The DNA here is from genome assembly GCA_021460005.1 of Tetramorium alpestre. Lineage (NCBI taxonomy): Eukaryota > Metazoa > Arthropoda > Insecta > Hymenoptera > Formicidae > Tetramorium > Tetramorium alpestre. The sequence continues at coordinate 274,401 of JAJVSH010000075.1, read as the reverse complement.
TCTCTAATATAATGGACTGATATTCTTCCCCTATTCTTATGAAACAACAGCAGTGGATGGGAACCAGGTTTTTGCGCAGAAACACTACCCTAGGAGTGCCGTCTGAAATAGCTATTAATATTGTCGTGACCCTGCTAATTTCCTGTTGTATCCGTTTCTCACCCTACATTAAGCACATTCCCTTATGATGCTTAGCAACGTAGATTTCTCTTTTAAGAGGGGAAGACAAGTAAGAACAAAGAAACACGATGATAAAAAAGTTTGTGCTTTTTCGCAGTCTTATGATGCCGATTTACCTCAAATCTTTGAAAAGATCAAACTAATTCATTTTTCTTGACAACGAACAATTGTCAAGAAACGCTAGCTTTACGGAAACTATCGAACGGATTCAGTTATAAGTACATTTTAAGTCTGTATTATTCTCTGCGCTTAATATATCACACTTCCTTATATTTCAGAATAAGCTTTCCCTACATTTAGCATAATGGCACACTTAACTAGCAAGCTATTAATTTTCCTAACCGACTCGTGCGAGGTCACATGATAAAAGATATAGTAGGTAAAGTTTCATCAAGACACATCTTTGACCTCTAAGATCCTCGACGGCTGCAGGTTTGCTTCGAATACTCACCGCTCCATTTGACTCCTTTTCCTCCTTTCTTTTTCTTTCTAAAAAGACTTCCAACATCCTTTCTGCATTCAGTGACCTTTCGCAGCATTTGTCAGCGTGGAAGCACGCTTCGCGCCGTATTTTACTTCACTGTACTTTAAACTCATTAGGACAACAAGTCATTGACGAGGACTCCGCTATCAAAGAACTACAAAACGTAGACGTTTAATTTTCTCGTTTCTTCTTAATGAACGGCGTTGCTTCATGGCCGATAATTAACAGTAAGAAATACACGAAATCTTGATTTTATACTCCTTATATTTCAAAGCATCGTATTTGATTTGAATATGTTTCTATTTTTAATTACGTGAAATTAATTATATATAATCAAGTTATTTATTTATCTGTGTTTTGCATATAATATATTCATTGCGTTCTCCATTCCTAGACCGATAGATCTTTCATTATCTGTATATTGAATTTTTCATCTTAATTAAACGTGATCGACTTTGTAAATTATTATTTCACATTTTATCGCAATTGTTATAGCGCAGACAATATTAATGATTCAGGGTGAATTTTCGGCGGGGGAAGAACGCAACGATATTCGGCGCAGACAGCAAAGGAATAATGCACAGCAAAGATCTTTTGAAATATCACTACGAGGTACCGACTCATGTTCCTTATATATTTCATCCCACTCTAGTATCCCACAGTAATGCATCTGCGGATCTCCGAATATGCTTTGATACCACGCCAACCATGATTTTTATGACGATATTTTGTTGGAAATTGCACAATAGAATTTTTCCCCCGAATAAACAATGATTATTATATAATTTCAATTATTATCTCGTGTGTCTGTGTCTTAAAAATATAACATGCCCCGTGCATGTTACATAACATAAAAGATATATAGATAGATACATAAAAAATAAACAAGATTATATAATGCATATAGTAAGTGTAAAAATATACACAGAAAAAAATATATATAGGATATCTCATCGCCCACACGGAGAGAATTTTTCGTTATATTTTACCGTTATATTTTACCGTAAAATTCACTACAAATTTTAACTTGTTTAGTGATAAGAGTGAGATAACTAGACAACTACATAAAAATAAAAAAATCTATTAAATATTAAAAAAATAATAGGAATTTGAAATACACAACAGAAATTTTACAAACTACATAATAAATTTTTATAAACTACATAATAAAAATGACCAAACAGATTGTAATATTAAACAAATCAAACAGATTTTATATTTTATTGTGATAGATACGAATAAATCAGAGAGAATTTATAAAAATCTTTGAAATATTAGTTATCCCACGATTACCGTGATTCTTAGGCTAAATTTTAAAAGAAAATTTTCTCCGTACACGAAAAATCGCAAAACGTCTTTATTCAAAGAAACATCCAATGAATAGGAAGAATCCTTCGTCTCACTGATACAGACACGCAGCGGCGTTACTTAATTAATAAATGCCAGACGCATAATCGACTTAGCCTTAGGATAATTAAAGCCATGGAAGACGTTCGTGGGAGCCGAGTTGTCTCGATCGTAATGCCGCTATAAATATTCAAAACCTCAGACTCTGGCTGCCGCTGAGGCACCTGAGCTCCTAAGGCAAGATCGCGTTTCGATAACGTCGACGCTTAACGCTACGATAACGGCAATTATGAGCGATCGATTGTAAATGCAATGGAACAGGAGCAATCCCGCCAGCCTCCATGAAGCACTGTTGTTTTATAATGCAGTCTCGCCCTCGTGCCCCGACGCCAAGTGTTAAATAGGGCACACCGTTTTAATCAAATGTTTGATCAACGGATTTACAATCAAACGAAGAGGAGCGTGAGTCGAATCGAGTACATTCGTTTCGTTTGCCTATCCCATCGAATACACCGCGACATCTCGATCGGGCACGTCGGCTGGGGGATGTTACTGTTCGGATTAATTTACGTTAAATCGAGATTGATAGTTCTGCGACGCGTAACACCGAAAAAAAACGTGTGATTTAAATTATCTTGTCTTGATGTCTATTCCAGTTACCTTCGTTAATTAGGTCACGTGTTTTAATTCTGTCGTACGTTTGTCTCGTGACTTTTCTCGGAACATTAAAAATGTTCTTTCTTGGCAGGAAAGCAATCTCCACTAATTGTAAGATCGAAGGATGGAGCTTAAAATTTCAATTCACAGACATTTCCACAATCTTGTGAAACTTGTCTCTTTGATGACTCGATCATAATTAATATTAACGTAATTAACATTCGATTATAATTAACAACAAAATCTAACCAATTTAATTTATTAAGGATTCAGTTTCTACCATGAATAATATTTATAGATTTTATAAAATATATTATAAAATATATTTATAAAATATATTACTTTTTAAAAAAGAAATAAACTTAATGTGTGCGATCCAATTTTCGAAAAATTACGTAGCTCTTAGGTAAATATACTCAAGAACGTTAATAGCTTAAGTCGATCGTTTAAAGTAGATATCAGAGATGCCGTGCCCTATAAATTCTCTTATAAACACAAGACAAGAATAATAATTGAATTTTAAAGTCGCCCGTCTTTTCTCTCCTAAACAGAAGCATTCAGAAATGTCGATGCATTTCCGAATATCAATATTTTACTTCACTCAAAGGTATTGGCTGACATAAGACATATGCTTTTCAAAAACAGAATCGACGCGCTTCCTTCTCAAGATGTACCAGTAAAAGTGTCTTCGTCCAATACCTTGCATCCCTATTCACAAAATGAAAGAAGCATCTGCAGCCGCGTTTCTGCATTCAAACAGCAGATCCGAGTGTTCGTTCCTTTATTTTTCGATAACTTGGCCAAAAATACAATTTTACCATTTAATATCTTAAATGATACAACTATTTCGATGACAAAGTGCTACACAGCATCGTCGTGATTGACGAATGGATTTCACTTCAAGTTATACGTTGTGTTCTTGACGCGGTGACATTGATTGGAACAGCAAACGGTCGCTTGTAAGTTCGAAAGTCTCTCTCTTTCTGTCCCGTTGTTCGAACTTATCGTTTGTTTTTGCAACTGACAGACAAACACATTACTCAGCGAACTACATGGGTGCATCCGTATATGCAAACCTTTCGTTTTATGACGCGGAACCAGCGTCTGATAAAGTGCGCATCCGACTCTCATCGCTTTATGTGTGCCTCCTATCGCGTTTATTAACTCTTCCGACATAAAATTTTTATCTCTGTCGTTCGCGTCGAGAGAACTTTGAAAGATATCGATTAATCTCCCATCAATAATTTCAGTGTTTGTTTATACATCGACGCTCCAGTAACATGATTGGAAAAGTCATGGTTAAAAAAAAAACATTATTATGTGCGAAACTAAAATAAAATACTGTACAAACTAGAATATAAATATCGTATATGTATATTTTCTAGGATAAAATCGATGATGCATATCATTTCAGTTAAAAAAAAATTCTTATTTCGGGCAACCATGTTCGGCGTTTTACTTCATCGGTTATTCGGAATTCGTTACAACAAGTTAGCAAATGAAAGCGGAGGCCGATAAAATAATTTGCTCGTTTTAAGACGTCACGTCGCGGCGTCCTCGTTCTTCGCGCGAAATTATTTTCGTCGTAGGACAGAAGGCAGGCCGCATTAAAATGTCGAAGGTGTCTTCGCGGTCTCATCGTCGCCGCGAGAAACGGCACGGCAGCGTATCGTTTCCACAGCGGTTAAAATGCATCGAAGCGCACCGCCGATAAGCCGGCACACCTTTCAGAATGTCCACTTCGCGAGGTGTTACATGTAGGCATTATGCGTGGATATTATTTTGAGTTGCATAGATACGCGAACGCGTGCGTCTTTATGCACGCGCAAAAGTAGAAGACGGCATGTCCGCCGCGGGATAAAGGGGATGTTTTATGTATAAGATGTCACCGGGTGAAAAGCGAAACATCGCGGAAGGAAGCAAGCGCAACAGAAGTCGAGAAAGCGGCATCGTGTCCGAGAAAAACGAACTCGACGGAGCGCGAAGCCGCGAAAAAGCAGAACCAAGTTAGGAGGGATTGTTGGCGGATGCCGACGAGTTGTACAGAATGTATGTGGACGTGGCTTTTCTTTTCTAAGGACAACGATGTAACTGTGGAACTTATAGAGTACTCTTAATCAATCATCTAACTATAAATTACATATTTTTAAGACATATTTTTGGTCTTAAGATCTAATATGTAATTAAATATTAGATTTTTTTTTAAGGAAAATATAAAAATCTACAAACTTTCCTCTAAATATAAATAATTATGGAAAAAGAAGAAAAAAGAGAACAGAAGAAAAAGAGAGCAAGTTTAAAACTTTGAAAATTAATCCATTTTATACAACATGGTGCTACAATGTAAAATATTTAAAAAGTTCGCAAAAGCATAAAAAAATTAACGTTAAAAATGAACAGAGAGAAAAAGAAAAAGGGAGAAAAATATTCCCTGCCTTTGATATTACTTTCCAAATCTTGAGGTTAAAATAGGAATTCTATATTTTTCTGCTCAATGTTCATATTTTACTTCAAGGTCTCGTCATGTGAAATTTCTAAAGAGAATCAGGCATCTTCCTGTTAAATTATGGAATACAGAAAAATGAATATTTGAGGATATTGTAATCTGCCGTACGAACGCAGATGCAACTGAAGACTTTTTTTTTTTTATTTTGTAAGTAGAAATTCGACGTATTGAGAACTTTTACCCTGACAATATCTGAAGAAGGGCATCGATTCTGCCTTCAAAAAGAATATCTTATACACCAGCCGATACACTTGAGTGAAGTAAAATATTGATACTCGAAAACATCGATATTTTTGAATATTCTTGTTTCGTAACAGATATACAACTTCAATACTCAATTATTCTTGATCTTCGTAGAAATATATATAAGACACGGAATATTTAATATCAACTTTAAATGATCGATAATTAACATTTATTATTTTATTAATACTATATTTAGGAAGGGTTATAAAATTTCACAAGAATTGCAACACATACAAATTTATTCCTATCCCCAGAAAATTTTACAAATTTAAAACCAGCTTCGACTTCAATCTGCGGTTTTGGCCAAAGTGCGACGCGCATAATTTATGTTTCGCGTATCGTCCCTCATATTTTATGCCGCGCGTACGAAGGGGCGCAAAAGATTTTTCTCCCCCTCACTTTTCCCTAATACCAGCGAGTTCGCCAACCCGCGATATATCACGGCTGTTATGCAACTGCGCGTCATTTCAATTTCTGTCACGGTTGTTGCCCGCGTATATTTCGGCCGCGAATCGGCCCGGGTCGCGCGTGTGATTTACAGCTTAATATCTATGGTCACGCGGCATCGTATGCAATGAGGACTGCGTTTATTGTCGGCCGAGAGTAATCAAGAGCGGACATTAAGTCCGCGCATTATATCTAGCCGCATTATATTCGCCATATTAACCGTCATTTTTTATATGCGGATTACATTTTCACACACAAATACTTATCGCGCCGGGTATAAGGCTCTTCTGCATCGCCGGTGAGTTTTCGCGAGTAGCAGGCTACCCTCCGAGTGGGTGTACAAATTTTATCTCTCCGCCACCTTTACGGTGTTTGTACAATTGCTGCGCGTTTCCCGGCTTGTTTTTCCCGGCTGTTATCTTCCGGCAATTCCTTAGGAAACTGAATAATGAGTGAGCAAGCATTCAATTTAGAGGAATACCACCGGCAACGACGTAAGGATCTACTGGCTTGCTAGATTAATGGCGCTATTGGATGCGTACGCGAACGGAAAGGATGCCTCTGTCGAAGTTCTATTTATTCCGAAGGGAATTTTATTTATTGCTGCCTACAGTTACGGAGAAAAAGTTGCGGGTCTGTAAATGCCGGTTTCTCACGAACGTCAGTTAATTTTAGCTTCAGCTCCAAAAACAGAAACCGAAAATCAGTTAAGCTAAGGTTGAAGTTAACCGACGTTGAAAAACTGGATGGAACCGAAATAAATTCTTATGGCGTGTGCATGACATTTCATAATCCACAATATATTTCTCCGGCATTAAAGAAACCTGAAATTTTGCGGGTGGTGATTTATATGGCGATCTGGAAAAACTTTTATAAACAAATCCCGACCGTGTTGTACGCACATGCACAGCTGTTGGCACTCATATAACGTTGACCTTTGGCACTTATGCCAAGCATGATCGGTAACAGCTGTGATTTTGGAGCAATGGACGCGCTCTGCCCGTCGCGGCGGGACGAATTCGATCGTTTTCACCTCTACGTGATACTACATCCCGTTCACATCCTATAACGTGTCATACACGGACGCAGAGACGTAGGCTATCTGTTCCTTCACGACAGTGATTTCTCTCGAGCATACGACAATTTCGGCCGATTCGAAAATCATAAATTCCGGCCGCGCCGTTGCCGATCGAGAGCCCGCCGACGAGGGGACGATATATCACGAGTCAAGGGGGATCGATTCTACGCCGGTTCCACGTTCTTCCTCCTTCAGCCAGCGACGATGTAGAAGAAGCAAACGAGCTGGGCGAAAAAACGCCGGAGCTGCGAACCACCGCGGGGAAAATCAAACAAAGTGCGCGCCGGTAATGTCGACGGAGGAAAAAATAAAGTCGGAAACGAGAATGGATAGGGGGTAAAAATCGACGAGCTCCGCTGCGAATAACGGTGCCGGGGCACTAAAAATATCGTGCAAACGAGCTTCTTCCGCACTGGAAGACGGAAGACAAATGCCTGTGTCGAGATTCGACAAGCCGAGAAGAACTTCCGAATCAATTCCCCTTTTATCCGCAAAATGGATAGATTAGATTTATGGCTTGTAATGATATTTTCGTTTGCACGGTCCGTCCACGATGGCCGCGGCATTATAGGAATGCAAAAGTGCATAGAAACGCGTTGCATAGAAATTTTATGCAAACAAGTTGCTTGCACTTTCGAGTCCCGGCGTATTTTTTTTTTTTTTTTGCGAATGATTTATGGTCTCGCTCTTTCTTCTCTTCAAGGCAACGTATCAGGGATATCATCGCAGCGGACAAAGAATTGAAATCGATTGCGTCGGGCATGGATTGCAATTAAATCGGCAGAGGTTGAATTATAGATGCACGTATGGGTGCGTATGGGTGCGTTTGTGTGCAATTCTGCCTGTCATCTCGCCGCGCGCCCAGTCACGTTCGATGCAGTTTAAGCGCGCAAACTGTTACATACTTCCGCGCAACGATTTATTGGCTCGAAAACGGCAGGCCGAATTGTTTCCTTTTTTTTTACTCTTTTTTCGCGATAAAAACGCCAGCGTAGAGGCGCGTTATGAAAATCCGATGCGGCAAGCGCTGCGGTGGTCGTCGCTCAATTATCGCAGTAAAGTTTTCAACCCCTTTGCGTCAGAAATGTTAGCTAAATTGGACGCTACCTCATTACGTTATTTGTTGTAACAAAATTGATAATAGCTGCGACTGCAATTTTATATTTAATATAAAAATATGTTAATATAATTTAATCGTGCATAATAATAATCAATCACTACGATTGTATCTTCTCTTTCGAAAGAGAGAAAGATATGGTATATATATATATATATATGTGAAGCTTTTAGTCATATTTGACGTAAAGCAGGATGTAATTACGTTCATGTGTAATATGTTGTAATTATTTCCAATTTGCTTCTCAAAGCTTACTTCACGTGTCGATTATATTACTCGCAGACTCGCTGGTGCACAAAATTGTGGGCAGCGAGCCATAGCGTCGAGTGAATCGCGTTTAATGAAGCGAGCAAAAAACGCGAAAGGGGTACAAGGCATAAAAGCTGCAATTTAGCATTAACAGTGCGAGAGTCACGTTTCCGTTCATTTTGCTCGTTGCGACGTCAAAATTAAATTCCGAGAAAGCAACTTGTGTCTAAAGAATGATCCGTTAACATTCCACGCGATTCGTTTCGTTGTCGTCAGCTTGGACAATTTATTCCTAATATCCGATCAGGTATGAAGATCCCTCGAATCCAGAGTTCATGCGAATGAAGATCGCGGACGATATGCCGATATTAGTGCATGAAAATCACGAGTTAAGCCATCGAGTCGAAAGACCCGTGAGGGACGGTCGTGCGAGATGATGAATCGCGGGAGAAACGACAGTATGGCGGAAAAACGTGCCCCATTTTCCGGCGGGGCGATCGCGGCCCGAGAAAAAAACCGGTCCGCGGAACTCCTGACCGTGCACGTCAGCTGTGTGTGCCACATTTCGAACGTTCGCCGATTTATCATTCTGACCTTTGTCGGGGATCTATGTAGTAAGGAAATGAATGAAGGCTGATTTGGAAAGGCATTTCCGCTTAATTCCTCGACCAAGTTGGTCAGCGACATTGTGACTCGGAAATATTGGAAATCTCTTTAAATTCCATTCGTTTTTAACCATTTAATTCAGCACTGTTGAAAATTTGAATTATGATAGCTGATTATCCTTTACTTTGAAGTCGATTAAAGCAAAATCAATGACTAATTCTGTTAACGAGGTTAATATACTTCCACAGTGATGTATGAAACATTAAAGTGGAAAATCCAATGATTCATTGTCAAAGTCATAAGTCTCAGCTCAACGTTGATTAAAATCCCGTGTTTTCGAAGAAAGTTGCGCACAAAGAGATATGAGAACAACTCTTTCTTTCTCTTTAATTATCTTTAATGAGAAAGCTCGACACGCAAACCACTCAGTGAAATTCACAAATAAGAGCTAATCAGAAATCAACGGTAAAGCTTTGAATGTTCGAATCTCGAATTGGGTTGCTTATTTCTATTTTAAAGAACATCAGGGTATCTTCTCTCGCGAAGAATCGAAATTATTTTCAAACGGAAATTGCGAAAATTCCGGCGATCGTTTAGATCCAAGATAGCATTTCGGCAATTGCATTATTCGGTAGCTTAATTGAATTCTATAAAGATACAAGATTATTGATTCGGCACGTACGGGCATTATTGATAGAAAAATCTTTCAAAAGTTTTTGCGGAGCACAGCATGTCGCAAGCAATTAAAAAAATAAAATACTAAATAGAATTTCCCATTCGTAAATTTCCAACATGTATAAAAATTTCTATATTAGAAAGAAATACAACGTTATTTAACATGGCTCTTGTATCGCGTCGATATGAAATTACGACAATTATGAAAACAATTGTATTCCCCATAGGAGAAGATTTGTAAACAACCATAACTTTTAAGTCAATGAGAAATCGAACTCGCCTGAAATTTGCCTTGAAATTCTTGTAATCTCTTTCTTCACCGTTTCTAATCAAGGACAATAAAGATAACGCCAAAAATGAAAAATTGCATAATCTTTCCGTTAACCTTATATAGTTCGTTTCGTTCGATCCCGTGCGATTTTCACAGATTCGGCGGACGAATATTAAGCTTTCGCACCCTCAAACCGAAATATATACCGCCACCATCCAATCTCTATGCAGATGCGAGACGAACACGTCGGATCATGTGCGACGAAAAAAAAAAGTGTGCCGTCGAACGGCAGATAAAGAGAGCAGCCATCCGATTTCGTTGGCAAAGCCAACCTGGCTCAGTGAATTCCCGTATTCCTCCTCGTGATTTCGGTACCTTCAAATTTATCTGCGGTACTTTCGTCAGCGCTCTGAGGCGTGAGAGTGTGTCTTTGAAATAGAAAAATCTGAAGAAAATAGAAATATTGTTGCGGGCTCTTCGGCGAAAGAAATACTCTCGCGATCTCGTGAAGATACAACATGAAAACTGATGACTACTTTAAATTGTTCTACGAGACGGGACACATGTATTTTTAATCAAAAAAATGAAAAAAATGAATAGGGCGATTAAGTTATCGAGAAAGTTTGACAGTACAAAAATAATTTTATCAAGATAAAATATGATAAAGTATGATCAATATATCATCATTTTATCATACTTATTAAAAACGACCGCGATATAAAATTGTTCATAAAAACGATCATAACACTCAGGTATTCCGTATCAAGGTTTCTCATATAATATAAATAGTCTCATAATAGTACATGCCTCTGAAACCTGAGAAGTGTATCCGGCGTTAATAAGTAACGATGGCTATGCAAACGCAAATGTCCTCCGTTATTTAAAAGATTATTTTTACGACGAAAATGGTATCAGTAAGCTCGGGAGAGTTACCAGGAGTTAATAATTAACGCAACTTCTTCACTATAAGACTGTTTAAATAGAATTTTTTAAAAATCCTCAAACAATTTTTCTTCAAGATAATAAAACAATTTTTATTAACAAGTACGTTACAAGCTAACAAAAAATATCTTAATATTTTCAATCTTAAAAAACTTTTAATAAAACTTTTAATAAAAGTATTTAACACTGAATATTATGATATTTAAGTATTTAACACTGAAAATTATGATAAACTATTAAATTGATTCCATAAAAAACTAAATAGAAATTTTTTTAATCCTTGAACAATTTTTTCAAGACAATACAACACTATTTTCACCAATAAAAATGTCACAGGCTAATAAAAAAATATCAATTTCAAATATTATTAAAAATTTCAACAAGAATGTTTGACTCTGAAAAGATAGGCTCTGTTAATTTGATTGATAAAAAAACTTTTGTTCCAAACAATTATTTCAGAACTACAAGTACATAATTACAAGTTCATTTTAAATGTCTCTATTTTTAGACGTTAAATATATTGTATAAACCAAATTTACTGAAGTTTCGGAGCAGTCTTTGTTTATTTTATTAAACAATGAGCAAAAAGCTGTTATATAAGAATCATACTAATGTTTTACTTTCGGAACTTGAATTTCAAATTTTATTCCATGTACTCCCATTTTAACTCAATTCGAGATAATTACACGTCCATTACGCGTTAATGGGACGCTGGGTGATGGCGATCAGTTTTTATCAACGTGATGGATCAAATAATTGGATCGAATTCAAAACATTAAACGTGCCAAAAGTTTCGTCCATCAAGTTGTTACTGATACCGTCGATTTTCGAGAGAAAAAATAAGCGAGAGTGGGGGAAGAGAGGCGGAGAAAGAGAGAGAAAGAGAGAGGAACTTTCAAACAGAGAGAGATTTGTATAGATGTAGGTTTGTCACATCGCATGTTAGCCGATAACGCAGTTAAATGTTAATTAATATGTGACATATGCAACTGACACTAATTTGAAGGCCACGTTGGAATGCCCGGCGGTGCACTAAGGGGAAACGACGCGAGCACGCGCGTAATAATGCAATGCCTGCAATGAATGCACCTCAGCGACCCGGAGGCATCGAACTTCGCTCGGCCGCCGAAGATTGTCGGCTACCTCGAAATCGAGGAGACTTCGGAGGCCGACGGCCGCTATCGCGTGCACGAAGAGCATTTCATTACAGATGATCGGCTTCCCACCTGAGAAGTTCTCCGCTAAAAAAATAATCGGTAAAACAAGTTGGCTGCTGATCGACGACCAACATGCCGCTATTTATGGCGGTCATGAACACATCACGGATCTTTTTCTTTTATCTTTTTCTATCTTCTTTGCTTTATTGTTCTTTTGTGAAAGCTTACGCAATAATGAGATTGAAAGAAAAAAAGATTCAAATCAATTAGACATCGGGAATGATTGTAACGTCTCATGATAATTTGAGCTCTTGATTGCTCACGTACACGCAAAGGAAATTGATGCCCCAACGAAAGTCATATAAATATTTATTTGCGGGATAATAATCGAGTTAAAATAATGTTTTGCGAATGGATGTTAATTAAATAGCCTTGATAGACTTGACTAATGACCGTTTCATTTTCATTTTCATTTTGTTGAAATGAAATCATAAAGGACTCAAATTATTCCTGATCGATTTCTTCGTGATACTCCATTTGGATTCAGTGTGCGAACTTTCATACCCGCAACACGGAAAACGAAATCAGTAAGACGGTAGAAATGGATGAATCAAGAAAGATGATAGAGAAAAGCCCGAAAGAAGAACGAGGGATTCATCGCGGATGAGCGCCGCCTCACTTAGTTTGACAAAGCAACCGGGAGGATCCTCTGTCGTTATGCTGATTAGATCGTACCGTTTTATTAAGACGGCGGATGTAAACTTCGAGATTCATGGAGCCGCGAGAAAACGGCTTTCGTGTCGTTTCACCTTAAGACGAGACGGAGTTTCCAATCATTTCCCATTGTCGCAGACGCAGACGGACCATCAACGACCTCAACTCCACCTCGCTTCCCAATTCCGTTCGAAGTAAATTCCAAGAGATTCAAGAGATTTTATTATGCGCAGAAATCTCATTTGCATTCTAAGCTTACGTACATAGGCTATTGATCCCCTTATTCGAATCGCGAAGTAATATTGGTCGTTCTTGTTCCAATAAATTCCTCGAGTTTATTTCTTGTTTTCGGCTTAGCTGATTTTACTTTTCAATGTGACGCAGACGCTTCTCCTCTCTTGTTACATTCATTCCGAAACATTAATAAAATATTTAAGATAATAAGGACGAGCGAGCGATGTACTAACTTAAGAAGAGAAGTTGCGGTTTTTCTGAGCAAATTACAACGCAAAGTTATATATCGAGCACGGGTTCCAGCTTCATTTCTATCCGGAGCTGGAACATCATTTTCTGTGTTGTGCGATGAATGGGGAGGATCGAAAGATTTAATAATGAGGTTTACTTCGTCGAGGAGAGGGCGGAACTCGACCATGCATCACAGGAGACAGGTATGTTCTCGGTAATACGGAGCTTGGCGATTTCATAAATAATTTCAGTGCGTTGAGAGGAAAGCGCAAACATTTGCAATATATAGTTAATGCAGAAATGGAAAACAATACGTGAATCATTTACCTCGTGCAAACCTCATTTAGATTCGTATTAAGAAATTAAAACTGTCGTCCTTTAAATTAGATCCATATATATAAAACAAATCTATACGCGTTCAAATGAACAAGCAGTATATCGCGAGTAGCATAAAACCAATAATTAAATATTTGAATATTATCAATTGTGATAATAATACATCAATCATCTAAGCGATATATGACTTTTCAAATATTTACAAATTTATATTCAAGTATCATGGAACGCTGGAACTACTTTCTTAAATTTTCTTCTGTATACCAAACTTCTTCGTGGCAGACTGGAGAGAAACTGAAAGGTTTTCTGGCGAACGGACGTGCAAGCTTGCAGAAGGCTCTCGAGCCAATTTGCGCGGACTCATCTCATAAATCCGGCATCGACGAGTCCGCCGAGAGGTAAATAACGTCGTTATAGGCGACTCTGGAAGAGTGTCAAGTGATCGTTGGCGCCACATCGACGCCTATTTTCGCGAAAGAAATATTTATCTTTTCACGGAATACTCGAATTCGGCGAGCTTTACCGCTTCCAGCTGCGCGAGTGTTTCGACAACGTTGCAATTTTCAATGTGGGACCGTAGAATATGATTTTTATTTTCCTGACAGCACTTGGCAGCGTTCCGTAAAATCGCAATGACATCTCCGCGAAATGCTTCGCATTGTTCCATTCGGTAAATTGAGTGGAAAATAATATGTATGTACTTACGATACACCATTCGTCCGAGGATGAGCACTCCCTCAGCATGTGTGCGGTGTTATTAATGCACGGTGTAATGCTGCCAACTCCCTCGTTGTACTGTCCACATTTGTAACATCTAATACCATGCGCGACACCTGCGACACACATGTAACGTTTAATCGTCAAGTAAAACTGCACCGGGGAGCGCGCCGCTGCCGCAAGAATGATCCGGAATAGAGAACTGTGCGACGCGAGCAATCTACAATACAAATCGCGCGGGGCATGAAAATCCATTTTCCTCAACTCTCCATTCGCGCCCGGATCGAGACGAAAGTAATTTGCGACGGCTGAAACGCAATAGATTCGCATTGACTCCTCGACGCGACCCCCCACACCCACGAGTCAATTCTTAATCCTCGCGCTCGCGCTTGCACGGCCGTGCTATGTAGAATTCGAAAATTGATGAAATGCATAAAACGCTTAATCGCGCCTCGTAAATGCGAAAACTCGGGCGTTCTGCCCAGCGCCGCATATTCCATTTTCCCGCGCGCGCGCACGAGTAATAGCGCCTCGGCTCGTTTTGCGAACTTGGTCGAGTTTCATAATGCGAGCGGCGCGCGAGGGAAAGTTTCACCGTGCTTTTTCGCGCCGGACCGATCGAACTCTTTTTCACCGGCGAATATAATGCGCGTCCGTAAAATCGGGGATTTATGAGGCGACGCTAAGCGCCGCCGTCGATTGCAGACGAGGCGCTACCAAGAGGTCGCGGAAGAATCGCCGCTCGCTAGATTAAACTCACTCATCCTTCTCGACGAGAAAAGAGAGAGACAGAGAGAAGGAAAAAAGCAAACGAAACAACTTTAAGCGTATCTTAAATGCAATCTGCCGAACTCAAATACTTCTTATAAATTTCAAATTTATTCAATTTTCCAACTACTTCAAGAAATTTATGTACGCATACGTTTTATTTAAAATGATTGATATGCATAAAACTTTGATGTCGCGCGCTACTAATGAGAATTTTTCAGATAGTCGATAAGCTCGATAAACTTGGCGGACCTGGTTTAATTATTTTCACGTTCACGAAATGGAACTTATGGCAGTTTCGCATTGAGCGTTTTTATAAAAGGCTGAAAAGCAAGAGGCGTAATTAATAGAGGTAATAAAGCGTTTTAAGTATCCGCCACAATTTCACAGTGGCTCCTTCATCGAACTTGAACAATTCCTAACGCAGTTAGCGAGAGAGAGAGAGAGAGAGAGAGAGAGAGAGAGAGAGAGAGAGAGAGAGAAGCTCTCTCGCGGCATACGGTCCCCTTGAGAGGTGAACCACCGTGGAACCTCGTTAGAACTTTATGAACTTGCGAGTTCATCCAGGCCGATGTTTCGCAACACCGCTCGCCGCGATGTTGACTCGGTCCTCGACAAAGTATTAAGATCGTCCCTTTGCACACATTCGTTTATACGTCATGCTGCATTAAATTGAAACTGTAAGATAGACGGGAAAACGTCAGACAGTCAAAGAAGGAGATATATAACTCGAATAAATCTTATCTGTGCTATGTATCTTATCGCAGTGCCGTGTATACCTATAAGAATAACAGGATTTTATATCAAACGTCCTGACTTGTAAACAGGAAACTTGCACAACCGTAAAAAGAAAATTGCGTTTCTTTCTCGCGACCTTATTTCTTTTATTCGTCCGCCGCAAACGTCGCGTCGCGGTGTAAAATATACAATATACGGACCTGGGGCGTGAAATTTTGAAATCAGCTCGCACAAGCTAGGCCGCAAAAATGAACTGAATGATAAGAAGCAAAATGAGCTCGATTCGCAACGACGCCGTTATACGCGAACCCGCGAGAGTCTAAATCGAGAGGACGCCGATCGGCGCCTGTCTATTAGAGACTTTTTGCCCCGCGGTATTTTCCTCCCTGCAATAAAATATTTTTGCCGTATCTTGAGTGAACATCCGCTCCGTGCCGGAATCGACTCAATAAAGACACAACTTTTCCAATTTTCTACGAAACCGTTTGGAATTCGATATATCAATCTAGCAAATCCTTAACTCGATTATATGCCAAACCGCTCCCTCTTCTAATTTCCAGAAAATCGCTTCACTAGCGCTCTCATTCCATATCACTAGACAATGGACATTCAAGATATAATTCAGCGATTAATAATGCCTAGGAAACGCGGCAGTATTACAGAACAACTGGAATAATAACTTGACGAGAAAATACACGCTGAAACTCCTCATCGCACAGTCGAATTGCGCGGTCAACGTTAAACAGAGCCGAAATTACAGACGGCGATATAAACCCGAATAAACCGTTCCGCTGGAGTTTCGCTTCTGGGAGATTGGCGGATCTCTCTCTACTCGCGGATGCGGGAATAGATAGGATCCTGAAAACGGAATCTGCTTCGCGGGCGAGAACTCGAGGGTTGTTTCGCTCAATATTGCGGACACGCGCGGGCGTGCGGAACGGCGTGTGTGGCACACAGAGATATATCCGCGCCCCGCCTCGCGGCTGCCGAGGCACGTGTTCGGCGGCGGAGACGCGACACGTAGATTCGACCCTGTTTTCGGGACGGAGGAAGAAAAATATTGGTAGTAAATTTCACCGAGACGGACGTGCCCACCCTGTATCTTCTCGCTCGCGCCATCCNGATGATTTATCTCGCCGCTCATTTTTTCGGCGATGTACCACGCGCGCGCGCGACGCGCGACGCGCGATACAACCCGCATTCTCCCCGGATGCACGGGGCGCGGTATTGATAGCGTGGCCAACGTGCCGAGAGATGTATTTTTCCTGTTGTCATTATTTCAAGGGGAGGGATGAGGCAAGAGGTACGATGCCCAATGCGATCGGCCAGTTGCCGAAACCGCGTTCGATACTCTGGAGATTGAAACAGCCGTCCCATGCAATTTCACAGACCTCGAAGAATTAATTGTCTTCGTATAACAATATTTAAGTTCGCGAGTCTTTTTCTATCTTTCACATACAATATTAAAAAAGGTTAATTGGTTGTGATAGAAAGAGAGTACACAGAGAAAAGGAAGTAACTTAAAAGCTAATTATATAAAATGAATGAAAGTTAATTTTACCATTTTGGACACATTTTATATAATACCGGCGGTATATCTCAATTAAGTCAATGTCAAAAGTTATAACATCGTCGCTGGCATATAACAGCATAATTTTCATGCAATATGTCGACGTCACTTTATTATTAACCGTTATTAACTATGATAGAACATATAAGTAATTTACGCAAATTTATTCGGCTTTATTATACGAACCAAAGGCTGGTTGATGTGCAACGATGCGATAAAATAAACTATCTAGGTATGTTCCTCCTCTCTATAACTTTGATATCCTCCCGCAAATATTTGCCTTCGATCAGGCATAATGGAGTCTGTACCGACAGGCAGTTTCACTTCGCTATGGAATGTGTGCGCAATGAATAGTTTCGTCGCAAATTTACCTGATTTCCCAAGATTTGATCATAAATTTCTGGAGGGGAAAAAATATTCTAAACATCAAATATATTTTAACGTTTCTAATATTTGATTTTATAAAATTAGGACCACGTTATTTATATAATATTTATGTCACATTGATTAATACGAAAATGACGGCGATTAGAATACAAGATAAATTATCTTATGTAAGTGGTTGCATCAAATATTCGCTTCGTCTGGATATGGAATTCGCGACTGCAGCCGCTGTTTCGAAAACAATTTAAACTTTCGTCGTCTCGACTAAGCTCAAGCGGCCAGCAGAGGAAGAACTCGAACCAACGAGAGCAAAGTCCGTGACGAAGTCCGCGAGAATTTTGTTCGCTATCGACGAATCAATTAATCGCTGTGCGATTGAAATAAGCACATCATAGTTCTGAAAGGGGGTAGAAGTTAATATTTCTTCCCAAAATTATTTCGTAATCGTCTATGAAATTCCTAACTTCCGGCAGTATTAATCTTTTGACTGCTTATATTAACATTCAATAAAATTTTCTTTTTATTTAAGAATTAAATTTTAAGTTCTCATGTTGAATATTAAGAAAATGTATTTTGATAAATTTTTTATATGAAAAAATTATTCTAGTTGATTAAATAATTTTATCCGTGGCGCGACTTTTGTACAGCAGACGAATCGAAATTATTTTCCATGTTACATTCTTTGCTAATACAATAAAAATGCGACATGCTTTCGTGGATCGTGCCATTCAGATGACAACTTCAAAGAAGAAAACTCGCGGGATCCTTTACGGGAGAGGAAATTTGCGATTCGCGAGGGATCGAAACTAGCAGAGAGTATAACGTCATTACGCGAGCGGAAAGATTTTGTCGTCGTCGCAAAGGTATCCGAACGGAAATGGCTCTCGATGCCGCAATCGGCTTTGTGGTAGGCAACTTGTCGAACGATGCCATCACGTAAAGTACGTTTGAGAGAAAAGTTAGCTTTCCTCCGGCCACAAAAGTCGCCGGTGTATCAACGCGCGGAATGAAACCAGATTATTACCCCGATCGATAGAATGAAAGTAATTTCAGAAGTAGGTAAGTTTCGGAACGGAATGTCTCTTCAGCGGAAATATTCGCGCCCGTTACAATATAGAACCTAGTTTCTATGGAAATGCAGAGAAACGAAGCAAAGTAAGCGCTCGTCAACTTTAGAAGTAATCCTCGAGATGTGATTTTACAAGTGTCTCTCGAGATTATCGGATTCTTTAATGAAAAGTCGTTGTAAGTAGGCATTTATATAATTAATGACATTTAAAGTCGGCGGACAGGGAATGACAATTATACCGAAATTTTCATTCGAAAGTGAACGAGCGACGACTTTAATGAAGACGAACTACCGTTGTTCCTTCATTACAAATGTGTTTGTCGAGTTAGCTGCGCCCGCGGCTTCGTATTTTATCGTAAGGAAGTCCAAAGAATTTCGAAACTGTTGGACTCGGAGCGAGGCATCTAAGTACTCCCAACTCTCTTGGAATTTCCCTACCGAGAGCAAAAGCCCGTCTCAGACGTCGGCGTGGTGTGATGCTTTAGGCATCCCGCTTGCATCTCGACACGATGGAATTTCCTCTTTCGATCGATCAATCGGGGATTTGTAGTATCCAATTTCCATTATCGGTCAACATATTCTGCTTGTGATAATTATATTACTTAAAGATTCATTAAATATGTATAAATCCAAAGCGCATTATAAAAACGCAAAGTAAACATGACAATTAATTCGACTGTATAGATTCTGAATTTTTTAAAAGAAGGTAGGAATTTGAAATGTAAATCTATATACATCTTTTTTTTATAAAAAAATAGTATGATCCATATCTCCAAAACTGTAAACTTTAAAGACAAAGATATTTTTAACTGAGAATAAAAGTTAAAGATAATCTGAGAAAAATACATTTCCAAAAATATTAGCTCCAGGCGTGATATTTTCAAATTCAGTAAACAAAGCATGGCATAATCATGTCGACCGCGTGAATCATGTGACACTATGATTTACGGTACGGCGAAAGTAACAGTATACGATTTCGAAAAGGTCGTGAAGAGGCTCCACAAACGGGACATAAATGATCTGCAAGCGGAGAAACGGCGTCATTTCACGGGCAGTTGAGCCAATGGGGCATTCAAAGTCGTCCTGATTTAACGTTGGTAGAAATGGAGAGATACCCACAAGATACGCTCGTCATTGGCAAACGTATTTCCATCGATAGAAATCGCTTTGGAGTCGCGGATGAATCATGGTACGGCTATCGAAAATCTGTTGGAAGAATCCTTTTATCGTTTGTGGATTTACATTTTAATCACAATGCTAAATCAATCTGATCCCGATTACAATGTTCTAGAAGATCCGACAAAATTTGTGTTTTACAAGATTACACAAGAAAAACGACAAATAACTGCGAGAAAGAATTATTACTTTAAAAATTATTATAAACGTGCCTTTTTCCTTTTTTTCTCTCTTTTATTACACGATGATTGTTAAATCTATTTAAACTGAATACCTCAATATTGTCATAATCCATCAAAGCCAAATTTATTTCACACTCAAAACCAACAGTGCTGTCACCGGCAATGGCCTTGAAGGCAGTGATCTTTCGGTCAAAACCACCGAGACGTCGATCGGTTCTTGTGCGCAAACAAGTCGATGAAGTGGTCCTTGGTGGCCCCAAAGCTTTTACATGGCGATGTCTAACCTGACCCATGTCAACCAACCATGTCAAGTGTCGTTCATCGAATTTGTCCTCCGAGAATTTCTCGTCGCGACGCTCTGCTGCCTTTCATGACATGAATTAATATCTGGCTATTTCTACTTTCTTCAAGAAGAAAACAAGTAATTTTGCAAATCAAAATAGATAATTAGCTGACTAAGCACTCGCCAGAAATTCTCGAACGTGTCATCACATCGCTGAAAAATATCATCGGCGTCTCAACCGAGGCAAGTCCGTGACTAATCTAAATCTCTGAAACTCACCCTCGGAGCCGCATGTGAATGCGCTCAGTAGTCACTTCAATCTATCTATCTCGCGGGCTTGCCGAGGCAACCTCTTCCTACTCTTCTCACCAAGAGCCATTCACATTGCTGTGTCTCCTCATTTTTCTCGCACCCTAGTCTTGCGCGCTTGAATAGCTGTGGTTATTAATAACCGACCGCAATGCGCTATTCTCTCCAAGTATTAATGTGTTTTTTGTATACACGGAGAACTACACGGAAGGACCGAGCGGATTGTCAAACATTTAGGAAAAAGACTGTCCAGCTCGAATTGAAAAGGATTTATATCAAATGATAATCAATATTTTCCTCAATAATTTCGCGGAATTGTAGCAAAATGCAAAATTCTGAATATTTAAAAAGTTTGCGTAGAGAATAAAAAAATGTGAAATGAACTGCGAAGAAAGAAAAAGGTTTCTTCTTATCGTTGACAATTTAATTTGTTTATTAGTTAAGAGTTTCACAGAATATAATAATGTTGAAACTCACGTATCGAAATCTTTGTGAGATTTTCTCTGATATTTTCAAGAACTCGCTAAATCCGTCCGCGTTATCTCGACAAATGCACCGGGTAAACAGTATGTTTAAATCTGTAAATGTTGAATACGATGCACACGAGCAGTATCAAGTTTGCATCCAAGCGATATAAGATTAGCTGCGTCCGAGATGACGTAAGCTTATCAGTCGTTGGGGAAAGCGAGAGCATTCATGCATAAAGCAACGAGGTTTCCGGAGTTGCGAGAAAACAGTCGAGTGGACCATCTTTTGAGAAAATCTTGGAATTGTGCCGTTTCCACGAAAGTAACATAACCATTTTTTCCAGCCATTATTAATATACATTATACATATAAGACGTCGACTGGTCAGATTGAGATCCTATTCACTTCGACCTGACACACACACAGGAATGAACTACCATTAATGTCTGACCATATTCAACTTTGTATCACTTCGCATCTGATAATATAATGATTATATCTTCATTGAGGTAATTAAAGCTTTTGACGTAATGATATGTATTTTCTCATGAATCACCGGATATGTCTACATTAATTCCAGGCAACACACATTATATATCACACCCATTTACGGAACATATACGTTTGTCGCGTGAGGCACCGTGATACGAATCGTCCCGAGTGCAAAACGACTCTCGTACACGTCTTTGTCCCGTTTGCGCTCGTACCGTTCGCATAACACCGTGGTACCGCAATGACCACTATGCAGGGGTGCTATGCGACTCCCCTCCGCGCTACCGAGGATCGGGATGCACTCGCGTGCGCGTGCAATGCGACGATGCACGCGGACACATTCTGTCCTCTTCTCGCGTGGAATTCCACGCGAGAAGTATGTTTAAAGCCCCAGGTTATATCGCCGTTATTATACTTCGTATACGTCGTTCGCGTGCCTCGCAGTCGTTTATCAACGCTTCCTTCATTGAATTCCGTACAGTCAATAATCTAGTCAGCCTTCTTTTTTCATATCTCGCGGCTATGTCGATTGTAAATGGAGTGGAACAATTCATTCACGTGCATTGCGATGTTTCTGAAAACGCGTAATAATTCAAGGATCCCATTCCAATCATCGGCGAGTATTTTTTGGTGTTTAATTTGCTTCGAATTTACAACTAATATCTAACTAATTTCGCATTCATGGAATGTTACATCAAATCGCGATCCCGCTGGGAGGATGCTGCCGCATATGGAAATTGTCGAGAAACTCGTCTGATCGAAATGATGGATAATCGTGTACTTTATAGATACGTGACACGTCGTAAAATATTCATAAGGCAAACATGTGTAAAATAATATTTGCATAGCTAAGTATCACTTGTCATCTCTTTCTCCCGAAGAATCGTAGTTCCGTGACGCGTCATCGCTTTGAGCGCTTCAGATTTACCCCGCTTATATTTCCTCACATTATTTTTTTCCCATCATCGAAAATAGGACCGCAAATAGCATTTATCCCCGTGATATTACATTGAAATTATTCAGTCGACGGCACATCAATATCAACCCTCATCGATAGCAATTATTTCGCTCGGGCGATTAACGGAACAAAAAAGAGTGGATGAAATCGAGTCGGACACGATCTCCCGAAGATTCTGATCTCGAACCGGAAATCCACGCCAAATAAAGGCATCGTTAAGATAACTAACGGGACGCTACGGATTGCTGGGTGGGCCTCGCCCAGTCGGGAGAGACGGAGAGAGAGTTTGACGAAGCCGGGGTGGATTTCGGGGGTAGGTCGAGGCCTCGGCTGGGTTGGGCAAACCGACCTAGATAAGTGAATAGTGAATGCACTCGGCGCACCAGGCGCGCTTCTAGACTCCGTGCTGCATGTGTCCCTCCGTGCCAAAACGCTCTCTCTCTCTCTCTCTCTTTCCCTCTCGCACCTTCTGCCATCGGTTCGCGGCAGGGTAATGCGATTTCGAAATACGAGTCGTTGGCACTCAATGCGCATGTGACGACAGAGGGTGAAAAATTATGCACGCAAAATTGCGCGTTAAAAAACGACGAGGGCGAGAGAAAATTAAAATCCCGAGATATTGATGTGAATGATTAAAGATTTTAATTATTGAAACGCGAACAAGTTATATTATAATAATAAATTTATTGTTGTAAATGTTGTATAGACTTATACGGTTTTGCGTACGCGCCTTCAACTCAATGTTACAAATGAACATCGCGATTTGCTTAAGAATATTCCGACGAATGAAATACGGTTGAAAGCTTCAACTGTCGGGCGGTCGGTCTTCTTTGCGATGAATGGAAATGGATACGCTGAAAATCGCGGCGATCGTCGACAGCCAAGATAATCTTCCCGAGATTCAGTCAGTGACGGTAAATTAAGCACGGCTGGAGAGGATAAATGGTGCGAGGTAACCTCCGGGAGATAAACTATCGAATAGAAAAGATTTATTATGCGGAATACAATTGAAAATGCGTGGCAATGGTAAAAAGATGGAGCGTGACGGACGCGTGTAAAACATCCCCGAAAAACATCGTCGCGCATCGTTTTCAATTACGGCAAATGACGTTGCTTCAATCCCGAATCACGTTTTACCAGACGATTAAACAATTCTCTCGCACATACGCGGAACAAATTTTCCAATGCGATAAACTCCACGCGATCCCGACTCGCGAAAGAATCGTTTAACTGTTTTATGGCGATGCAACGTTCGACCCTACCTAGCGGAATACAATTTGTACGTTCGCTAAAATTACCGACAGTCAGACCCATAAAAAGCTCCCTACTTTCGGGAAGTACGCTTGTACGAGAGAATCGCCCGCGTTCCTCCGCTTTAAAACATTTCACTCGCAGCAATTTCGATTGTACGGACCTGGCAAGATCTCCGAAGCTGTAGAGGTGTCTAGGGGTTGCAGCGCGATCGGTGGCGAAATCCGTTTGATCTCCGATCCCGGCCGGAGATGCGCCGGGCGCAATTCACGAGTGGAATCGGGGATCGCAAAGCCCCGAGAAAACGTGAGCCGAAACTCCGGCCCGGGTTGGCATAATCAAATCCGCTTGGTTGCATGCATCTCGCCCAACATTCGCGTCGGAGCAAGTTTCATCGGGGCTGAACGCCGGGCTTTCCTCTTTCTCCCTTCTGCCCTTTTCTCCCTCTTTCTCGATGTCCGAGATTCAAAGTGTCAGATGGGAGGATATCATGGATACGATGCGCAATAAAGTACGAGAGAAACCGGCGCAACTTCGCCGGCTACGAAACAACCGGCGAAGAAACAAATCGCGACCTGACGTTTATCTTCCGCGTCAGCTTGTCTCGCGCGCCGTATTGCATGGTATCATCTTCCACGGTAGACAGAGTCTTTAGAGAAATATACTGAATCTCCCTCGGCACGTAGCTTGACCCTCCTCTCGCAGTCCGAGATATTCTGAAAGGATCCACGAAAATATTTAACCCGTTCGCTGTCGGCGTACGTTTAAGAGAGACGGACCGCGAACGGGAAAATTATGTCTCCTTGCGCAATTTGTCAGAAACCACATACAGGGAAAACTATCTTCCAGTCATCCATTTCTAAGGTGGCGTGATATGAATTTTAATCTCGACATTTATTACCGCGTTGTCACAAACGATATATCGTGGAAATTGGGATGTCAGATTTGTCCGAGAGAGTTAATTGGGCAGAGAATAATATACAAGGATGTATCTTGCGTTTCTTCGTAAACCGGTGAAAGAACTTTGCTCGGACACCCGTGGCTAGCTACGGTTCTGCTAACTACTGGAGGGCAATTAAGAACAGTCGATAATTAACCGAGTAACTCCCGTCGGAGATCTTTCACGCACGAGGAGGAGCGATGTGGCTGGAAGCAATTCCAAAGTACCGCGCTCATTAGAGCCGCCCTTCGCTGGAAATCCTTTGAGAGTGGCCCGTCTCTTCCTCGATTAACTCTCGTTTAGTTAATTAATCGCGATTCAACCGCCGAATATTACTGCTCTTTCAACGACGCCGCATTTTCTCTATAATCAATTTTGCTACTTGACGAGGCAATAACGTCACGTACGCATGTAAAAGAATTACTTAACATCATTTAGAGTCTACGACAGAATTTGTTCTTTCCATAAAAATTATATTATAAAAATTTATTTTTAATTACATTTAATTAATTTAATTAATTTAATCTATTTACAGTCTGCAAAAAATGTAATTAAATCGAAAATCTTATTTTATCTGTAAGAAAAGATTTTGCTTTGCGTCGAACGCCAAGTTAAATTAGTGAACACGAGACTTGATGAGTTTTCAAGTTTGCAATCATAGGATGTGACATATTCTGCGAATATCATTGAGACTATCAGAAGTCTAACAATAAGTACGTGTCGACAAAACCGCTGCTACAAAGTGGTGGAGCGAGGGATAATCAGTTTGTAGGATTAACTCGTTTTTCAGTTGAGATAATTCGTATCGTGTATTTCAAGTGTGCGACAGGCTTTCTCGTTCCCTCCGCTGCGCTTCGTTGCATTCTCAACGGAATTTATTAATGGCATTAGAGGAGCACAACTTCACCTCGCGACGCGAGACGCAGGCTGAGCACGCGTTTACGTTATTAATGGCAAGTTAGCATCTTCGCGTGAGCGGCGGTCGAGAAACGGAATGACAGAGTATAGAATCGGTCGAAAAATCCGTTTCGCGCGCTCGCACTTCGTAAAAGTGTTGCATCACATTCGGAAAAATTCTGTTTGTCAGACAATCCCGGTCTAGAGAAAAGAACTGTAATGTTTATTCGATGAAAATTGCAAAACGAGTCCGTTTCGTTCATCTTTTCCAACATACATGTTTTCAACGTATTTATTCAGTCTGGAATTTCACCTTGGAGTGAAGTATGAAATAATAGATTTATCGTTATTGATCTAAACAACGTATAGGATAAGAAAAACATCTATATAACCAAATTTTAAAAATAAACTTGAAGCATTATTCAGTAAAGAAATATGCTGCGTGAAAAACTAGTTAAAATTACTGCTACGCACTTCTGAAATGTATGAGACATTCATTACTGCAATGTAAAAAGCTTGGTCCAGCATACATAATCCAATGAAGCAAATGTTCTCTGCGTTTTTAACTATTCATACCGTTTTAAAAAAGATGAAAGAAACTCCTCTCAGAATTAAAAAACCAGTAGCACACACACACACACACAATACGAAATTCTACTGTTATAAAAATAACTGTTACAATTGTTATAATTTTATATTGTTACAAGAATTATAAATACTCTACATAAGCACATAAACTTCTAAAATATCCGACAATAAATATCATTAAACTTACTAATATTAACATAAAATTATTATTAATAACAGAATTTAATTTTCATTTTAGCAATTTGAGCACAAGATTAAATCCCATCTTAAACATTTGCTAGTAAAAATTTATTAATAAAATATTCTCAGGCATTTAACTGCTTCATGATTTAATAAAGAGCATATACAAGTGGATACCGGAAATTTCCGTTGCCAGGAATCAGACACGGTAAGTTACTCGATTTGAAAAACTTCAAGTTCTTTAACTGTACTTCCTTAGAAATTGAAGTCCGGAGTTTTTCCGGAAGAAGGTCAGCATCCCGTAGAAAACCTTCCACTAGTGAGATCGAGAATCATCCCGTTGAAACGAAATTCCGAAGAGAATTTTTCGATGCTAACAAGAAAACTCTTCATAGAAAACGCAATACCGAAGGAAGTCGCTTCCCAAAAGTATCAAGAAGTATTTTCAAAAAGATCCAAAATCCTGGAGAAAGAAAACTTCTTCCTGCTGGCGATGTCAAGAAGGACTTGTCGTCGGAAAAATGACTGAATGTTTAATAAGCAATACGTTGAAATCTGAAATTCGTTTAGATACTATACAGAAGGAAAATTTTGGAGTTATCTCTTTGGAGTTTGGATCTTTATCTCCGCGATTTCTACGATGGAAATTATTATATCGCCGATATATGGCATTTATAGCGGACGACGGTTGCGCGTCGTTGGCATTTCTATTTCCACTTTTCACAAGAGTGCGCGAAAACGGAAAGGGCGAAAGGGCTGCAGACGAAGGCAGCGAGAGAGAAGGGACGATAGAGAAAAGAGAGAGTGGATGGGGATAGACAGATTAGCTCTTTACTGCGGCATGATTTAATCTCTGCTCGCCGCAGGCCTCTCAAAACCGCCCCGCGAAATCCTTTACTACCTCGGTCCTACCATTCTCATCCCTTGGTCTATCCGCTGCCACTTCTCAATCCTTTACACAATTCCTGCGGCGGAGCTACGACGTGCAAACCTCCATTTGAAAGTTTCTCATCGAAACGTTTTCGAGAATATCAGAGATTAAATCGTTTAATATGAATGATTCTTCTCGCCTTCGTGCAGAATGATTGATATCGAGTAGACACGTGGCTTTAGATCTCAAGGATTGCGACACAAAAAATTCTCGAGCGACATGCACTCGATCGAACGCTTTGAGACTTGTGAAATCATTCAAGTCGAAGTGATTTTTAGTCCCGCAGTTAACGTCAATTATGTATTATTCATGATAGGATAATAGGGATGGAGGTTTTTCCAATTTGCAATATTAACAAACTGCAACCGTGAACTCTCTCGATCCTTCTACTTTTTTGATAAAATATATATTTCGTAGATAACACATGCATTCGATCGAACGCTTTGAGACTTGTGAAATCACTCAAGTCGAAGTGATTTTTAATCCCGCAGTTGTTTAACGTCAATTATGTATTATTCATGATAGGATAATGTGGGATAGGATGATAGGATAATAGAGATGGAGGTTTTTCCAGTTTGCAATATTAACAAACTGCAACCGTGAACTCTCCCGATCCTTCTACTTTTCTGATAAAATATATATTTCGTAGATAACACTGAAATGTTCCGAAAATATTAAACTATATACTCCTTGTTCCATTTCTTTCTTCTATAAAAAAAAAAATACGGACGCATTATATTTATTGTGAGGATGACACAAAATGTCGCCCGAACCTTGCACGAGAATATAACTTTTCTTTTACTTCAAATTATTTTTGTAGAGATTGCTGTTGTTTTATACTTTGCGAATTATTAAAATAGTTTCGGCTTCTATCTTCTTTCTATTTTTTCTTATTTTCTTGTATCTACTTTTAGTAATAATTATAAAACTGAGATACATCATAATCGTACAAATGTGTTTGTATTAAAAACATAAATCTTGTATGTAACTTGATATAGAATATGCATAATGCACAGCATGCTGCAATTATAAAGAAAAAGTTATAAATAACATCTCTCAGTCAAGATGCAATGAAGGCAAGAAAAGACCTCTCTACCGTGTAACGCGCGCAAATGATAGATTGGCTGGTCTTTGAAGACAAGATCGAAGTTGCATCGTCTGTCGTCGGAGAAGGAGCAGTGAAGCGAGCGAGATCGAAGTTGACATTGTCTGTTCGCTCGACGAGGAATCAGGGTTCACGATTGCGCTCGCATACGTCGGAAGGAAACTCCCAAGACTAATGAAAAATGAGTCGAACGGTTGGGAAAATCGTGTCCATTTTTCTCGCGACCCCAACCCCTTCTACGTTGCGTTCGTCGAGTCGCAGCGTCTGGTCTTTCACGAGCATCGCGAGAGAGTATCATTGCTAAACGACTGGGCGAAGATCGATGATTCGGTGGCGGTGTTTTTCCAACGTGCATGTAATGTCGCGAAATAACGTTCGCGTAATCAATTACGACGTCTCAAAGTCGCGACATCGTAATGAAAACAGCCGTTCCGCTTCCTTGCTCTCAACGTAGTCGCGTTCTATTACTCGAACCACCACGAATAATGCAGAACGAGAGCAATAATAAGAATCAAAATCGAAAATGCGAGACGATACAAAACCATTGGCGAAAAACGAAGATAGAAGACAGCTTAATTGATCGATGCTCTTGTTACAAGTTACAAGAAAAGAATTGTAATCAAGTTTGCCAGAAGGAAGAAACTCGATTTCGTGATGTTTTCGAGTAATTGGCGAGCCAATACGAGGTGTTTGCCATGCTCGAAACCGGCAAAGGCATCGTGGCCGTAATATCAGTGATTTTGAAGGTGTCTTAGGCACTCGGGTCACGTTTCACGGAAGAGGGACGCTGCGAGGAATGCCAAGCCACTGATAGATCGGCTCGGAAAATACCGGAAAAGCCTATACCCTCCTTACGAATCCACTGCTCGAATCACAGAGAATCTACGTTGCACCGGGAGCACGGACTTGTAATTAGTCTGCTCTAAACCAAACGCGATCGATCAAGCGGACTCCGCACTGACAGCGCGGAACCAAGAAGGATTGTCCGCGAATATTGGTAGCGCTACGGAAGGAAGCGATACGTGTTTCGGGCATCGCTTCGGAAGAGAAATGATCGTGAGGCACGTGAGGATGCCGACGATGATAGTCTACTTCTGTTGCAGGTATAAATCATTAATTAAATTTCTGATCGATCTTCGCAAGTAAATTGCACTATCGTCTCTTTCGCCGTAAAATAACGCTCGAAATATTCTACGAGTAATTCACAAAGCCTATTCCGTATTCATATCTTTTACCGCGTCAAATATCATCCGTTATAAAACAAAAAATTTCTGAAAAACTCACATTTCCCTTGTGGTTCTTGTATATACATATATTACATAGAGTATTAAAAAATGGATTTAAAATTTATAAAATAGATAAACTGAATAAAAAAATATTTAATAAATACAGATCGAAAAGTCAAGAGTGATTTATTTGCGTAGAAACATACATTACTTTTTTATAAATCTCTCGGCTTTTTAAAAGCATTAAGATAAAATTGTCGAAAAGTTAGTGCTTTATATATTTTCTATTCTCTATCAGAATATATTGGAATAAAATATTTCAATTATACGTATGTATATACAAAATATATTTCATTAAATATTAATTGTTTGATTATACGTACACTTTATAAGTGATGACAATTTCCATAATTGAGAAACTTGGAGTTAACTTTCGCTCGCGCCCGCCGAATCCGAAAGTTGGAGACGAGGCCGTCCGTGTTACGATGTCACGTTGGGAAGCACGGAGGGAACGTCGACACAGTCATCGTCGGTATTGTACCACTAAGTCAGCCTGCACCCGCGTACCTGCGTACGGAAGTTGCCTGGCACGGCCTGGTGGATAGGTTGCCGAGGTATTCCCTGCAAGCCACCAGTGTCTCGCGCGAGCATTGTCGGTGGCGCGAATAACAATGCTGAATACGCGTCAGATTCTGACATTTGCAGCCGTCAAATGCGCACTGTGTGGCTAATAACGACTGGCTGCATCCAAACCCGTATTATACGGCCGATGATTTTTCTGCGGGCCGAAATTTTTTACGGTCTGTGAAAATCTCTAATGCGACAGCATTGCCAATGCGGCACGGTAGCTTGAAGATGATAGAATTAGATCACATTATGCAATCAGGGCAATCAATCACGAATCTAATACGATTGATGCAAAATCGGGAAAGAATCACTGTTCCCCTTTTCGACGTGGATCTCGTTAAGAATACGCCTCATCGAACTCTAAGAGGAAAGAGAGCTATACTTAATATGTGCACATAAATCTCTTTCTCGGTATACGTACCGAGAAATGAAATGATCGATCGTTTTGATACCGCGTCGCGATACATTCATTACCTTAAAAGCCAGGAAAGCACTCGCTTGAATAAGCAGATAGGAGTAGATACGGAGAAGAGAGAGAGAATCTCACGCGATATCTAGTCTTGAAGTTGACACTCGGCGAAATTATTATAACCGTTTCTACGTGGAGTGTCAAACGGATGATGCACACACCTTTTCATCACGGCGACAATCTCCCTTTCATTCCCATTCGATGTAACGTAAAATACACCACGTATCCTCCACGTACCGTCGTCATTTTCCCGCCGGCTATTTACGCTCGGTCATTGTTTGAGCCTGCCTGCGGATTAATTTCCCGACGCGCAGCGGAAGGGACACCGAACAAGTGGCGGGTCGAAGGGTACAATGGATTATTTCGAGATTGTCTTATTACACTGGGTCCCTCCCAAACGTCCGATTCGGCTCTCGTCCGTATCTTGAATTAATTGGATTTCTTTATTTACGACGTGGCGAGAAAATGAACGTCCTACCGTTCGCCGAAAGATTTCCTCTTCTGTGTAATATTTGTAAGCAGCACTTTCTAACATTCCAGCAAACGTGTCCGACTATAATAGCAGCCCGTCTTTCCCGGCGAAAGGAATGCGATTATCGGAGAAGCCGTACCCTGTGGTTGACACTCGCGAGTGCTTTCCGCCGTTTCTATCGCGCAAAGGGACACGCGGTCCCTTCGCGTATCCCCGCGTCGCATTCCGAATTTAGAAGACGTCGTTTGTTCCCGCGAAGTGACGTAGAAGTATCGTCGGCGGAAGGAGCTTTGGATGTCTCGCGTCTGAGATGTGCAGAATACCGGCACGCAGCTATTCAGCATCTCGCGGAATGTACAGGGGATGGCATCGGGACACCCTATATTTGGTAGGTAGGTTCTCAGTGTATCGCACGTCTTGCTCGAATATTTCCGTAATGATGTACGAGATACCGCGACGAGCGCACACCGAGACAGCACTTAGAAAGCTATTCGCCTAACACCCACGATATACTTCTCGCGCCGCATTGAGAATGTTCTTCTCTGCTAGATCCTGGAGGAGATTCTCTCTCCGAAACTGTCACTTTGAATATTCGCGGAGTACTCCCTTCGTAGCTTTTGTACATATATACAGTTAAACGAAATGTGAAATGTGTAGTAACGAACCAAAGTGAGAGAAAAAGCAATGAAAAAAATTCTCTAACAAAAAATTTCAAATTTCCGTTATAAAGGCGCGAGAGAGAGACACGCACGACCAAGTTTCGCGTTTGCATATTCTGCAAATGAATACGTACGCGTACATGTACATACATGATTCGCAATAGATTCGTGCACGGCACAGGCAAAAAAAAATTAATACCGCAAAGCAATCGTGTCGCACTCCGCGGTTTTGAATTCTAGGAGTCGAATTAATAATTAAGGGATCGGATCTGCTAGCGCGCAATTCTAATATCTCAGCTGATATCATGACCAGATCAAAAGGATCCACGCTGCGCTTTTCCCACCTTTCTCACGCTTTTCTCGCCGATCCTGTTTGGCGGTTTTTCCTCCCCGACGTCGCCTCGAAAGCGCATTTCCGCTATCGTTGCCATCGTCGACTCGGCACTCGGGGCAATAAAAGTAAGCGAGCGAATGCGCGGGCTTCCCCCGATGACTATACGCTGGAAACGTCGACAAATTCGGAAACACGCTATCGTCGTAAAGACGGAAGGATATCGCATTTCAAGGATATTTGTGACAAAATGGAATGTAGACAGTTTCGACTGATACACATGTTTGCGCCCGCGCAGTCGAAATTCGTGCCAACTCCCATCGCGAGAAAAGGAAATTTAAATTCTCGACGTTATGCATTATCCCGTTTGCATCGTTCGAGTAATAACGTACACAATATTTGTACGGGATTCCTTCTTCTATTCGTGTGTGTCACTTACACTGTGGATTCTGTCGCCGGATTGATATTTGCTCGACTGAACTGACGAGACATCGATACTTTCTTGAGTTACGAGCACGCTGCGGTAATTTATCGTGAGGTGTCGCGATAAATTTCTGTAGACTTTTAGCAGAAGCCCTCGGCAGATTTTCGAAGATGCACAGTGCCGATTTACAGAAGCGCCAATGTGTACGGAAAACCGTCACTGCATGAACACGTTACGCGTCCGGCTCTGCCGCTCGCGGATGAATTATCGCGAAACTTTCCTGAAATTAACAAATAGCCCGCAATAATGTCGGGAGGTTTTCAAAAGGAAGGGCAAGAGATATTTAAGCTTATATATACGTGTATATATACGAAGCGAAAGACCATTAAAATGTCTGAACGTTGAGCCCCCGTACAAAGTCGGCGCATTTATCATCTGGCTCAAACTTCGCCCAATTCTCGCGCGAAATCCCGCACGCTATATTTCGCGGGGATCGTTAAGGATGGCCCCGGGTGCACGGATCAACTTTTAAATGCGATCGCATAAACCCTGCTGATGCACCCCTGAGATTATTAACAGGCTTGCGCCGCGCACTCGGAGGGGGGGGGGGGGACAGNGGAAGGAGAAGCATAAATAGATTAATCGGAGCAAAACTTTGCGACTACTCTTGTGCCGCACATTTATAGCGGCGCTTTACAAGCCCGCGACGACTCGTGTGCAAGCACGGCCGTGAATCACGCCGCCCGGCGTGTCGTACAAGAAAACACTTCATCGTCGGCCTCGTCGTTGCATTTCGCTCTTCGTCGCTTCTAATTGCGCTGTAATTGTCGACTGCTACGAGTCGCCGTCGCGTTCAACTCGTTGCGGCGTGAAAATTATGGCGCGATATTTTTTTCCTCCCCTCTCGTCATCGAACTTTAATCCTGTGTTGTTTTGAGAAGGCGACAAGATAATTGATTTCCAGATTTTGCAACGAAACCACGTTTCTGTTATTATTAAACTACACAAATGTTTGTATTTTTTAAAATAATATCGTCCATCTAGATACAGTATGTATAATATATAAAGTTTAAAATATTTTAATGAAAATAAAATAATTTTTCTAAACGTTTAGTTCTCCAATTCCGAGGATTATCGTTTCGAAGTTTTCCGCGAAATTTTGACGAGGTTTCGTACTTAACGACGATGAGCATGAGCAGGCAGATAAGTTCATCCATCGAGTGGGCTAACTTCGTTAATTTTCAGCGGACAAAGGGGGAAACTTAGGGCGAGATAGATGGAATAGCCGGGAAGTGGACCGGATTGTCGACGTTGCTCGCCGGAAATTTCAGGCCGAGTTCCGTACCAGATGTCATTGCACCTGACAGCCGTGTTCGAATATAATTATGCCAATTTAGTAAGCCGATCCTGCGAGGTGGGAATCGGAAACGACTCGACACGACGTCGCTTGTCCCATCGCGCGAATTTGAAAGATGCTTATTACTGCGAATTTGAAAGATGCTTATTACTGCGAAGTCGAGAGGGCGTCGAGAAAAGTTCTCGCGCAAAATTGTTCGAACTCGGTTCCGTGTCTTTATGGCTGAGGAAAGGACGTATATAATAATTAATTATTGGCAAAAAGTTCTTATTATAGTCGAAGATTTTCTGAGAACTCGTTATCTAGCTTTTCTAGTTTCTAGTATTTCATACATGCGCGACGTGATATCTCTTTTGCACCACACGAATAATATCCTTGTTAAAAATAAATTATTTAAGATTGAATTAGTTTTTGCTATTTTACAGAGAACACGATACGGCAGATCGGTAACTCTTTCGGGGAAACTTCAGAATGAATATCAGGTAACGCAGAAGAGCTGTCGAGGGTAAAGCAGAGGAAAAACAGGGTAAAAGTGGTTGCACGGATTTTCACATTTTACACAGAGGGAAGAAAAGAGAGAAAGGGATGGGGTTTCATTTTACAAATTTACACACTTTCCTCGGAACATTTGAGTGTTGAGGCACTTAAGCGCCGGTAGTTAGTCTCACCGCGATGCCTAACTACTTGTCAGGATTTTCTTGGAAAATCTAAAAAACAGATCATCAAGCGGAGCTTTCATTCGCTCGCGAGGATGCTGGAAGACAGACTGAAAACAACGAATACGCAAAATGATTTCCAAGTTCCAAAGAAAATCGCAATTAGACAAATTACAGAAATTACTTTTAATCACGTTTACTTACTCAAGTAAATAGCACAATCATCGATTTATTTAAAGACATGCAATTTTCATTCACTGAATTTATTTTCTCTTTTGGTTTTCGCTTTTGATCCGCTTGAATTGTATTTTTATTACTAAATGAAAACAGAGTCCTTGTTCTCGTCGGTGTAATGTTAATAAATCTTTGCCTATGGCAGTCACACAATCAGAAGGAATAATAAGTTAAATTGTCTTTGATTAACTTCGCTCCGGATTTACGTGCACGTCCCGCATAAAGCTTGACACGTATTTGTCGAGGCACGTAAAATCTCCATCGCAAGAACTCGTTCGCCGCGACCATCTGGGTCAAGGGATATAATTGCTTTTATCTCTTCGAGTATTCAAGCGGCTGACATTAATCCGGGGCGTACCCCCGTATGTCTGTCCACGACGTAGTAAGACTTATTCCGGACTCGACCGTGCGTTGCTTTTTCATCAGCGAGAACGATCGTAAAAAATTCCGCCGTCTTCCCACGACCGACGTCAGGCCGCCAGAAGTTCTTCGAGTACGAACCCTGAATCCGAAATCAATTGCACCTGCGATCCTGATTCCGTTATCTCAGATTTCGAACGCGTGACGAATTGTCATCCTATGTCTCCCTGTAATTCATTCTTTTAAATCTACGATTATACGCGATATCTGTAACGTGTGTCAGTATCGTTAGAAAGTTTCTATCAACGTTAGATTTCACACCCTACAGATATTTCGAACTTGTTGTTGGATTTAAAAGAACATGTGATGAATGTCTTATATTTCTCATGTTCTTGACGATAGTGAGAGAAAAAGCGCATGGAGAGGTGGTTAATTAACGGAATGAGAAGCAGATCTTTTTGCATTCGTGCTACGCGGATGCGTGGTGAAGAAAGAAACAGATTTTTCACGAACTGAACTATAGGAGAGTTGGTCGCGAATGAAAAACGACAGAAAAGACAACGACGAAAGAGTGTTGCGCAGGGAAGCAGATCGCCTCGAGGCATTGCGGTTGTATCAGGAAATGGAATACGTGATAACTGAGCCTTTCCCGTTGACAGAGTACAAATACGTAGCTGCGCACACAACGAGCGACCGATTCGTCGAAACCACCTAACTCCTTATGTGTAAGGCGTGCTCGATTTTATTTTATGTATAAACAAATACATAAGCCATCTTTTTCTGCGCATGTGCTACACACTTGTATAGGTGTATGTAAAAAATGTATGTATGTATAAAGGAAAGATTTACATGTATTGACTGTTGGTGTTGGTGGGGTGTCGACGCACGCGCAGAAAGAATTGGCTAACAACTTGTAAGTACTTGTAACTTGTAAGTATAGTATAAAATCTGGCGTCATTTTATATAAGCCAAATCTAGGGAATTAGCGGTCTAGTATGTATAGAAGTCTGTGGTCGAAACACGAAATTCGCACCGTGCCGCATTATTGCGATTGAAGGGAATGTTCGCGATAGCGACTGCGACAAAATCCAGAATTTTTACGCCGGAATTCACGCTAATTAATTATAATCGCGAGGGAGGTCATCGTAGATATCGATAACAATATCAGATGTGAAATATCGTGCACCACATGTTGTATCAATCGCGCGTTTAGTAAGTAATAAAAAAGTTTTCAAGCTATTCGATGAATCGTTGTTTAACAAGAGTTGTGATATCATTTTTGACGAAACCACGAAATATTCCGTACTTTTTCGATTAATAATCTTAACACGGAGATCCTATGATTAACGGTATTGTCTCGATGGTTTCATAAATACTATTTGCTGTTTGGTCCGGTTTATAAAGTTAAACATTTACGCGGTCGCAAAATTTCTTTATTTATAAACTCCTTTCGGTTTCCATTTTCACGATTGGACACGGAAGCTTGAAACGAAAACTGTCAATCGCCACACGTAAAAAAAATGGGATTTTCAATTCGCGAAATAAGTTGTACCACAGTTATGAGAAAGTTCATCATTTCATTTAATTTAGATCCGATTCTTTACACTATTAATTCATTTAATATTTTTTCTCGTGAATCATTAGAGATTCTCGTTGCTTAAGACATTTCCGTCACGGTTGCACATTAATTTGGAACTGGCAATCGCGAGGCTTTCTTTTACTCGTTAACTTAAATAAAATTTCATTTTTCTTGGAATAATCGGCGGATGTAATAACCAATTTAAAAAAAATAGAAATATAGAAATCTGTACGCCCTATCGATTCGCCGTCCTGTTTGACTGTCTTCGTTCTTTTCAATCGCGCATGAATAAAACTTTCTCTTGTCGGACAGCGGGTGAACGCGATCGCGGGATCGACGAGATACCGTTGACAGAAGGAAGTCCGTATTGCATGGGGATTAAAGAGCGGCACCGGCGTTTAATTTCCGCTCTATCAAAACATGCAGCGGCGAGGGTCGAAGAAAGCGAGAGACAGAGAAACAGAGAGAAGAGGAGGAGGAGGAGGAGGACAGTCGGAATCGTTAATGAGGCCTCCCTGCCGAATATAACGAAAGTGCAGCTTTTGAATTGCAGATTTCGACGCCGTTGGATCGTGAACGAACTGCGACGATCCGCCGGTTCACCAGGGAAAAATATCACAGACCGCCACGCGAGATTACAGACGCGGAATGATTTATCAAATCGTTTTACGTTACTCGGCGGCGAGAACATTATTCCATCGAGAGATCTCGTCGTGATTGAATCTCGCATCGTGCACAATTCTGCTAAACAAGCTATCCCACTCGATAGAAAAAAGAAAAGAACTTGTATTATTCAATAATAAGTTGTCACGTTTACGAGATGTATTTAAACTAGTCGCCCGAGATGATCAATCTGCGTGGATTCATCTACATTATGTCGCGTGCTTGCGGCGCTATCGCAGCATCTGACGCGCATGAAAAACGCCAATGCCATCGTCAATGCATAGGCGCTTCTTATCCCCGATCTTGCCGAGCCATAAATAGTCGCGGTGGCATCGATTAATCGATTCAGGCTTTCTCCTCTTTTCCTTTCTTTTTTTATTTTTATTTCTATCCATCTCTTTACCGGGTTGGAGCTTCCGTGTTGCGAGTTGTCAACCGGACGACGCGACTTGGCGTGATTTTCGTCGCGGGGCAAATTTCTCGCGGCCCGGAAAAGAGCATCGTCGACGTGTCGTGATCGCGAAGATGTCAAGGTTCACCTTCGTCGAAGCGTTAATGTCATGATGGTAGCGCGACGTCGCTTTCACGCTCGCGGGAACTTCAGCGGGATCGTCGACGAAGGGCGACCGCGAAAGAAATCGCTCGCACAAAGGATATTATTGACGCGTGATCGTAAGCTCGCGCTGGAAGCTGCGGGAGAGGGCAGCGGGAGATCTGTCCCTCGTCCTTACGCGTAGGCACTTGGAAGCATCTGCACGGACAATATTGATGACCGATATCGATGAGCGCGCGGTTTCTCGAACGGTTCAGAAGAACGGTTTTCATCGTCGGAGAATAGCGTCGATGAGAATAGCGCGGTGAGAATCGCAGCTGATGGAAAATGTTAGGAATTTAATTCAGCTTACATACGAATATCCATTTTATTCGGCAAATCCAAAAAAAAAAGAGACGATACCGTACATGTAAAACGCCCGGACCTATCGTGTATACGTATGTATCACACACGTATCGTTTTGTTTAACTTTAGTATTCATTGAAATTTCATCCGTGGAACATGCTCCGCGGCGCGGCGCGCATCGTGGATTTATGAGCAAGCGGGTCAAACCCCGAGCACACAACGCTCCAGATGATGCTAGGGTGAGAAAAGGGCTGGAAGAAACCACCGGCCACAAAGACGTTATTAATACGAGCTGGCAAGCGCAGTCATGTGATCCAACTGGAAATTACTCGGAGCTATCCCCGATTCCTCCCCCATTCCGCGTAGCACAAGTCGCACCTTCCGAATGAGTGTCCAATGTCCAATGTCGAGTCTCGTGATGGAATAAAAATAAATACTGAAACTTGTGAACTCGCACGTGTCGAATTACAATTGGCAAGTTCTGTATTTTACGAACGTAACGAAATACAAGTAAAAAATTAAGAGTGCATTAAAACTCAATATCTCCACGAAATATATGTCGACTTCGTGCTGTCGATATAATATAAATATTCGAATAAGAGTTGTGAGAAGAATACGAGCAAGATACACTGTTTGTTATTTCAATTTATAATTCAATCTATTCGACTTGTACGCTCACTCGCATGATCTGCCAGAGCTCTTCCTGGAAGATCAAACGAGCGAGCATGAAACGCGCAGATTGACATTCCAGCAGGTTCACGTGCTGACATTTTAATTAATTACCGTAGAGCAGTCGCGCAGAGGAGAGCTCTCGGAATCAAAGATCTCGGTAGTTCGCAAAGGCTACGAGCGTGAACGGTTGCTCGGTCGCGATTGCAAGTGCATTTTTATCTGGGGAATGACGGGGTAATCTGCGATGACATTTCGTGAAAGCGCTTTATGAGAATTCGCAGCGCCTGTTCTGACAAGTCATTCCGGTGCTCCCTCGTCTCGCGCGCGCACGGAACAAAGTCATTCAGATAAAAACGCCGCCCGACGTCTAGGCGCTTTAGCCATGTCAAATAAATCAAGCGCGGAATAATCTTGCGCATTTTATCTAATTCCCTTTCCGCCGCAAAGCGCGTATTGTTTTCTCGAGAAAGAAATTTTCATAGATTAATCCCGTTAGGTAAATTACGTTCGATTTACGGTAAAAATATACACAAGCGAGACTCGGAAAATCCAAGACAGAGGCGGCTTCTATCAATATTTATATCTTGAAGCTGCATCGGCGGCTGTCCCAGATAAATCTGAAAGAAGTGAAGCGATCCCGAGTTCGACCTTCATTGAGGATCTCTTCCGCGAAATTGCACCGCATTATCCGTTTCGCATGGATTCGCGTCGTGTCACAAGTTCGCCGTTTCTCGCGTCGACGGCGATCGGAAAACGTCCCTTTTTTCTCTCCGTTCTCGCGCGACACAGAGTTCGTCGCGTAAGAAATCAAATGAAACCGGCATCCGGGAGGGCGATCGTTAACATTCACGAACGAGCACGACTCGTAAATCATTTTGACAAATGCGCGTGTCGCCGACGATAAATCGCAAGGGAATTTTTAATTCATGAAACGAGCGGAAGAAAGGATTAGGCGGCGATGAGGAATACACGGGCGGAAGGAAGGAGCGAAGAAAATGGAGTTCCCTGCACGAAGTGGGAATAGCCCCCGGCCGAAAATAAGTTTTCGGAGTAGCGTGATGCGCTAGGGGTGAATAGAATGAGTCGTACGATTGCATTCGCTACTCGTCTCGTTTTTTTCCCTCCTTTCACGCCTCCCGCTTCCGTTGTTGAATAAGAGATGAAGTATCATTCATATATCAAATATACTTTTGTATTTTAATTACCTGCGTTATTTATAAGTCTCATTAATTTGTGAATAAATCGCAAATTGCGTATAAAATCATATGAAATATATATTATGCAAATTTTCTCTGAATATTCTCTCGAGCTGCAGCCCACGCGAATTCGATCATAGGGGAAAAAAAGCGATATTCATCAAAACCCACTTATGTCCAGAATATCAAGCGAAATTAATTCCGCGAATGAATCTCGCGGGATTGATAAATGTTAAATAGTTCGCAGCCGCGTGCGCGATATGCAGCCGAGTGGCAACGTACAACGATGCCGCTTGATCGAATTATTACGTGAGTCACGCAACGTCTTATGCTTCATGCAAGACAGAAAACCAATATAAAATGAACGTCAAACAGACGAGGTTGACGGTGGCGCGGTAGAAATTAACTTACAAGAATTTGCGGCACGAAAGACGAGGAACGTCGTAACTTATTGCACTCCCACGGGCACTAAATTAAGACTTTACCTTCACAGAATGCATATACGCTTTCACGAAGCTTATTCATCTATAACGCAGTAAACATGCTGACACACGTTGTTCACTCAACACTAACATCACGAAAATATCAAATTCTTCATCAAGAAACTGACAGGTGCTAACGCCTACGTAATTAAACGAGAAATCGTTACACTATTAATTATAAGTAATAAGCTTCCGGTTATAGTTTGAAAAGGTATCTAAAGGTATCTATGGCCTCATTTTCATCAAATATGTTTAGTACGTATACAGTAGTAAGTTCTAATTAATCAACTAATAGTAGAGTTCATTTAATAGGAAATAATCAAATCAGTGTAAACAGTTAAAAGTTTGCGAAAGTATTTCTTCAATTTTTACAAAGTTTCCTCAACAACATTTCTAATATGGTAAATGTACAGTGACTTTTGATTTTATATCTTAATACGAAAAAAAATGTGTATTTTGATTATTTTTATTTCCTAACATGTTTAAAATTCAACAAAGTTAAATAACAAAGCAATAAAAGCTAGATTACGCCTTTAATGGACAATTAGTGCCCGATGCTTACAGTCTAATGGTAAGTATCCTACTGTCAGAAAGCAGGAAGCCGTGAAACTAGAAACGAGCCCCATTGAGAGAAACTCGTGCTTTTAATCTGAAAATCTGTTGTGCGGCGACAGGAAGCGACGGCCGGGGCCATTATTTTCCAATTTTACGCCGCTTCGACGTGCAAAACAGCGTCTTACGGTGTTGACAAGTAGGACGGCGTTGTTGCGGGGAAAAATGGCTGCCCCGGGAGAAGACGCGACAACAAAAAGATCGCGCCGTGTGGTTCCGCGGCGAGAAGTATCTGAAATTCTCGCGCGGAAGTTTTATCAAGTTTTCGACCTGCTTGGAAGTGGGTTCGCGGAGACGAGAAGGGCCGGGTGGGGGCGGTGATGTGATCGAGGTTGAGAAGGGTCGCCACGAGAATGCAGCTCTTTCATTGCTACCCTCCGCTCGAACGCATCGTGGCTTCGCCATACCTTCGTTACGTGCGCTGCGAGCAACGCGATGAATTATTGTCGTCCACCTTCTGCACGACCCCGGATCTCCTATCACCGAGGAGTCACGTCCCGAGATATCTCTGCAATAATTTCGCGGCGGTCTCAAGATATTACGTGTCATTGTAAATAGCTTTTGCATTTGAGATAAAAGGGACGAAATGAAAGCCGAATTTCAGAGTCCGGGATGTTAGATTTATCTTAATATTTAAATCTCCTGTGATGATGCAGTTCTCTCATTACGCTTCGTAAATATCTAGTCTTCCTGCCATTTATGCCGTGAAAGGAATGCCAAGCTGTTAACATTTAATTTTCGTAATGTATATGTACCTCTCTTCATTTATTATGCTTCACATGCATCTTTAAATATCTAATTTGCTTTTAATTTTTGTGTTTAAATTATCATTATTGGTGTTGTAGTCGAAGGAATAGCTATGAAAAGCTATGTTTCTACAAAATCGATTTTACGAAGCTGTTATCTAAGAGGTTCTTAAGCTTTCTTATAATCAATCAAATCTGGTGTCTTCAACACTCTCGCTACCTCTGAGACATTGGCGAAATACGGCTCATTATCCAAGCATTACTAGATTCAGCTGCACGATATTAAAAACTCATTAAGCGGCATATGGTTACTAAGAGAGGACAGCTCGGGAGAATGAGATCAGGAAAGAGAGAGAAGACAGAGAGAGAGAGAGAGAGAGAGAGAGAGAAAGAAGGGGAGTAAAGGGTGTGAAAATGGCAAACGCGGAAGTCGAAAGCTTTATCAGAGTTCTCGTAACGCGTACGCATATCGGAGTCGCGAAGCTCGTGTACTTCAAAATTAAACGGAAATTACTTAAGCCAATAGGTCAGTATCGAACCACCGCCGTGACGTAAAGCCGAAATTACGTGTCTGATTTTCCAGTTTCGTCTATCCAGCCGTTCCGCTTGCGGGAAAACGTCTTCAAATCCATTCCGAGAGTTGGGAGAAATTTAATCGCGCGCCCGTCTCTCGGAGTAGTACGATCGAGCTTCCAAACATAATGTAAGTTATTTCATCAGCAGCTGTGCCTGTTCAGTTAAGAGGATTTTAAAGAACACTATTTTGAGGTAAATGCAAAACAAGTGAGAAAAATTCGCCTTCCGATATTTCGTATCGTGAGTGGTATGCTCGATGCGTTTGGCATTACTCTAAAAGATATACTTGAAAAATTCACAACTAGAAAGGTCTGCATGGAGAGTGGTATTGTGAGGAACACTGTATGACAGCGGTCTACATTTGAACTAGGTCGCGGGCGTTCCAGGCGGAATTGAACTCTTCGTCTCGATGCATTACTTCCGGCTTGCCGTGAAGTTTTAAGCCATATATATATATATATATATATATATATACACACGATTTGTCGATACGTCAGCGGGGGGCTATACTTTTTAACGCGCGGTTGATCTTTCATACAAAATATTCGCCGCAGCATTTTGGAGATTAATAAATTTTTTAAATTTTACGTAACAACTGGTTAGTTGCATTCTATTAAATTTAATGTGACAATTTTTAACGCGCCCATTCGGAAACTAAATATTTTCAACATTTAATACGCACGATATACATACATAATATAAATTGTAGTAATATTCTTCCTGTTGGCTATATATACGGCAATATTATCTTTTTATATTTATTTCTTACAATATAAAATATATATCGTAAAATCGTTTTAAATTAGTCGATTATTATTAGATTCGCTGTGTTGGGGCTATACGGATACATACACGTTCTTACGTCATCGCAAACTGACGGCGTCATCGACAGGATTACAATAGCAAACACATATGATGATAGAATGCATATATAACCACGATCGAACCTGTTATTCTACGTGAGCTAACAAAGTGTCACGAAAATAGATGTCGATATATGAATATCGAGGGCTCGACAAACTCATGATTATGGAACACCTTTGGGAGCGCTGGGCCCTTCGTATCCGCCAAATAGTCAAGCGAAATTTATACGCGTCAAC
Source organism: Tetramorium alpestre (assembly GCA_021460005.1). Lineage (NCBI taxonomy): Eukaryota > Metazoa > Arthropoda > Insecta > Hymenoptera > Formicidae > Tetramorium > Tetramorium alpestre. The sequence goes on along the minus strand of JAJVSH010000075.1, from coordinate 230,580 downwards.
GTGGACGAGCTCATCTAAATGCTTCTCTAAAAGCCATCACATTTCCGTCCTCTGTGCGGAAAATCGCTGCGTTTCGAACTCGGTGAATAGAAGAACTAAAGGGACATTCAATCACGCTCGCAAACGGTCGTTTTCTGCATTCGCTCTTTTCGCATTCGCTTGACTTCCACGATCTTCAATTTGAGACTAAACCGTCGCGTTGTACCATTCATACCGGCGACATGGTGCATCTGTAGACACAGCCCGAATTCGCGATTTATTTATGTCTTCTATTAACGACAGAGAGTCTTCTCCGAGACTGACGCTGCTTCTTTTGAGTCGTTTGAACGAAAAAAGAAGGATATCTTGCTTTCTTAGATAAATGGCAGCCGTGCAAGTGAGCGAGCATCTGCTTAGTGGACGGAAGTGAACGCGATTCATTCGATGCTCGAAAACAAGCGATGGAAATGCGCCGAGAGATATTTTCTCTCAACTCAAATTCCATATATCAGATCTAGATTTCTCCCACTTTGACTGTTTGCACTTACGAATTGATAATCGACATATCGTGGCTAAATTATGAGGCAACTTGGAGGCTCGCGGTGATGATAAGTCATGTCGTCAACTGTCCGATAGCCAGCCGTCGGATTGTAGCTTATTCATGGCGATGATGTTCTAATTTCACCGAACAGTGGTCCGATTTCTCTCGCCGACAACGAGGCTGACGTTCCTGCATTCCGTCCGCCGGAGGATTAACGGCCGTCACAGACCCGACATCGGTGCAGGACGAGCCAAATCGTCGATCTTCTTGGGGAAGTGATCGGAGAATTCGCGGTTAGAACTTTGCGAATCGTAAAACGCAAATGGCTTTGAGAAATGGGAGGACACGGTGGCGCTCGCCAGTTAAAATCGAACTTGCGCGGTAACGCGGAACAGATACATCCGGGACGGAAGAGTGTTTGTCCGCGTCGAGAAAACATCGTAAAAGGTAAGAAAGTGGAATCTGCGTTTATTCCGGATTGACGGTCTTGGTAGACGCGCCACTCTGTCGATTTTCCTTCCTGTTTTTCCTCCGACGACGTCGATACCGACGAACAAGTGGCAGTAAAGCTGATGCTCTCGAAAATAAAAGNTGTACAAAGCGTCGTGAACATAAAGAAATTATAAAAATTATAAGACAGAGAGAGATAGATAGATAGATAGAGAAAGAGAGAGAGAAAGAGAGAAAGAGGACAGACAGTCCGCGCAATGACATTATCAGAGAAATGTCTTCAAGAAGACAACTGCTTCTTCTCCTTTGTCTGCGCTTTCGCTGCATCTAGAGACACGACGAGGCGGTATTAGCAAACGCTTCGCAAATGGTGTTAACGTTTACAACAGGAAACATCGTTTCATCCAGCCGCCTACAGCTTGCATACCAGAGTTTAATAAATGTGGATACAATACGAGCCGATATTCATTATTCGTTGAATCGAGAATATTTCTTCATCGATCTCCAACGATATAACGCCAATAAATTTTCGGTTTCATCGATTTTAAAACATATTACATAAACGCAGGGCTAAAAAACAATATTTCCTCGTAATTAAAATTTCAACAAGATATGTAATCGCCAAATGGTCAAGGCTGATCTTGGAATTATTATCGAACGGAAGAATATGAATAGTACGAAGGATGCATGAATCACGAGAAATCACGAAGCGCGCGATATGCTACGGCAATGAGTCAGATTATGCAGCTGCTTACCGACCAGACCTGATAAGGGTAATGTATAGCGTGATAGGCGTTAACATACATTGCTGTAAATTATAATTTCATGACTTCCGCGATTAATTCTCGACAAGGGAGTCGTGAACGCTGAGATATCGGAGCGTGCGAACGGGAGAGGCGGAGATTTCGGCGCAGAATCAAGGACTCGTTACAGCTGTCATCTTACAAATTGGGGTCATTGTCGACACGCGGTTTTCCATTTTCTTTTTTTTTTCTTTTTTTTGTCTCATTGCGATCTTCGGTGCACCATGTACATACCTTCTCGTCAAGATTAACAGCGTCACAAACGCAGCACAAAGAAAACAGGTCGTGGCAATTCGGTCAAATGTATTTTCCCCCCGACCTATTTTTTCGAGGCTTCGTGTTTTTGACTTCGAGATACGCGAATTTCCACATGGACATTTCGATTGCTTGCAACGATGCGCGATACCGAAGGGACAAAGTTTCCAAAGGCACGTAATAGTAAACATCACGAGTGAAACCCCAGCCCACATCGACATTTTATCAGATACAAACGTACCCCAGTTTTGCCGCATACCTATGTATGTGCCGCCTTTCTGCGACTCGAAAAAGCTACGCTCGAACGGGCGCATATTCGAGATCTATCGACGGTCATGTAATAACACGGAAAGATTCGAGCATCGGGAATGAAAAATAGCGGTACTGATATTTAAAGCGTTTCACCTCGATCTTCAAGAAAAGAAGAAAGTACGCAAGCCGAATCTACGTACACATAGGGGAGAGAATAGAAGACCAATAGAGAGCGCCTAATATTGGGTCTGGGAAAAAGTTCGTGGCGTTTTACTTTTCTCCATTTTTAAACAACTTTCCAACCACTTTCGATGTTTATACACTCAAAGTAATTCTCGAAGTGTCACCTTTCCAACGAGCGTTTAGTGGTGTCGCTGCGTTTCCTAAGTTATTTGCAATTGACATCGGGAAAAACGCCACGAACTTTTTCCCAGACCCAATATTTTACATTAAAATTGTAATACTTCAACATTCATTAAAATATTGGCGAGGGGAGGAGGCTCTGATAAATGTCTGTACGGGGACCACAATTCATATGGGCATCCCTATAATTATTGCGAATTATCTCATCTAAATACAAAATCAAGTGGATATAAACAATTGCTTCGGCGGCAGCGGCTCCCAGGACGGCGATTGCGAGCGCCAGCGAGGATTAGGATCAGATTTATCCGGGCCCTTTTGTAATCCCTCAACGCGGACGCTCGAATAATAAAGCGACGGTTGCGCACCTCTTGTATATACTTACGACACCATATCGCTTTATTGTTCCCGGTGAATAGGGAACTCCAGAACGCGGATAACACTACGTTCGGATTACCGGCTTTCAGGAACGACGGTTCGCGCGCGAGAGAGCACAACGAGTCCATATTCATCACTCTATTAAATAATGTATCCGCGCAAAAACGGGCCTCCATTACGTAATTGCTTCCAAGAGAAGAAGAGCCACGATTCAGACTGTGATTAACAGCTCGCCTGCGCGATCGGTCACATTTGTTTCTACCTCCTTGTAATAATCCTTAAATAATTTAAAGTTACCTGAAGAGAGGCTTTATAACTGACTAGGCAATTAGTTGAAATCTTAATTAACTTTAATTAATTTTCCTCATCGCGATAATAGTCTTAACGTATCGTCAATTGGATTTATAAAATCCAACGCGAAAATTTCAGTCCGCGATATCGCGTCTCCGCGAAGTGCAAAGTTCTGTGCAAACATTAGGCACAGCGCCTAATCTGCGCTGACCTTTATCAAGCATGAAGAAAGTACAACGCAGCATTTTGTGCAATTTCAGAAGCTCCTACTTCCCTCGCACTGCAATCCAACAGCGTAATTATGTTGACCTTCGAGGTAGATTTCATCGTTGGATCTCACATACCGCAAGCAGATGTAATACTTGGGAAAAGTCAGTTCATCAGCAAGATTACACTATTACTGCGGAATTGGGCCGCTAGATACCGGATGTATGTATATAGCATAGAACGTCCTTCCCGAAATCCCAATTTCATTGGGGGAGAGAGGGAGGGGGAAGGCTATAATCCGTGCGCAAAACGCCCATCGATATGCATGTAACTGTGTGCGCATAATCGTCCGGTACAGGACAGATTGACGACGAGGAAATATGAGAATATGTATCCCAATATATCGAAAATTAAATTTATTTTGAAATAATTCTTTCTACAGCAATTCAAAAATATACAATCATTGACCATTCATCGACAAACATGAATAATCTTCTTATTACATCATTTACGACTGACAATTACTGACGTAATTTTTCAAGATTACTGAGGAAAAATAAATTTCGTAGTCAACGTAAAAACTTCTTACATACTATATAATAATCATGCATATCTAAATAGCAATCTATCTTCAGCTTACTGTTAGTCATAAACAATTTGCTCAGCCACAATTCGTTCTCCGTTCACGACGTATCGTTTACGTGGGAGAATCGAAAATTAAATTAGTCACGATTTCTAGCGTCCGGTTGTGCGTCAGGTAGATTTCAGGAAGGAATATTCGATAGAATAATGTCGCTCGTTATCGAGAAAGCCGAGATGACGAAAAGTGACATTTTCGTTCATTAAAATTTACCTTCTTAACAAACCGTTGTCATTCTTCTCGTTAAAATGTCGTACAACAAGAAATGCAATCCCAAAGCACCGTCTTAACTATTCAGTGGACAGAATGTCCAACAAAACTATATATATGTAGTACAAATGAAACTATATATATGTAGAACAAATGAAAACGCGTTTCCGTTTGTGTCATTAAAACAATCTTCCTCCATTATTAATTAGATAGAAAAGAAGAGAAGAAAAAAGGATCCCTCTTCTCATCTGGATTCGAAGCAACTGAATTTATTCGCGAGACATTTCATAATGTTTCTACATAATAATTAATAATCTTCAACCTTTCAATTGCGTGAGCGCGCACTGCATTTACATAAAAAAAAAAAAAAAAAAAAAAAACGCAATGGCAGTTTTACTAAACAGCAAGTAATTAAATGTGCCATGTCGAGCGTAAGAATTTCCGATACAAAATACACGCATGTAACACGCGATATATAAAACTACGTTAACTGTACACTTGCCGGCATTTAATTAAACTTGACGACACTGCGAAATGTCGACTAGCTGCTATTGACACGATGTTTTTTTTTAATTTTATCGAACAGTTAACATGTTATAATTTATATAACAAGAGTTGTGTAAACTGGAAACTAAATGTTATTCTCGAGAATATTTTTGTTTTTACTGCTTGCAATTCCACGAAACTGTCGGTACTGGCTGGAAAGCTGTCGAACATTTTAAGACATTACGATTGTTCCCCGTGTGTTGCGGATATCTAAATATATCGCGTACATCACGCTTCTTGAAGAAATTCACAGCACGCAGTTACGGACGAACTTTCGAGAATCCCCTTCCTCCTATCAAACTTCATAAACGGAACTATCACACCCTATCACATTTTCAAACCTGCAAATCCATCGAGCCCCGCGCATCGTTTTGACGTAACATAAATCCGCGGAGATTGTCGCGTCGAAATTGATTTCCCCGGGGAATATCTCGCTTCTTTAAAAAAACCGACGCGCACTCTGTCTCGGATGCAACACTCACCAATGCAGACGACGAGCGCCACGGCGAGAATCGGCGGGAAAGCCCTCGAGGACGAAAGCATGCTGCGGCCGGGATCTCAGCGAGAATAAATGGACGAGGATAAGCACCCACGGCAGGAACGAGGAGAGTCACTCAGCCACTTTGGAGCGTCCACGCGGGACCGGACGTCGGACTGACGGTGCCGACCGGAAGGGGCGGGACCGAAAGAGACGGGGAGACGGTGGACCCGCGCGGAAAACCGCGGAGAACGAAGGGAAAAAAGGCACTGCGTGCACGGCGGCCCGGTTTGTCGATCACTGGTAACTCCGCGGATATCAACCGTGGTCCACACCCTCGATTAACACCGAGGATCGATCTCGATCCCCCACTGGATACGGATCTAGGACGCGTATGATTTTCCTCTTTTTCGCCTTCCAAGATTATATTCCTTAATAATGTTGCCTTCACGAGTGACCGACGCGGCACATCCGCGTTTATCTTTCCTCTGCTCTTTGCCCCCCCTCTCTCTCGTGCATATACCCCCCGCGCGATTAATCGACAGAGAGTTCGCGGGTGGTACCCCGATTCGGTGGCGGTGAGAGGCAGACGGGGGTAGAAGGGTGGCTTTTTACGGGGAGGCGAGTCCTATCGTACCGTACGTCTGTTGCGGCGCCAACGTCGGACTGACTTTCTCTACGTTACGACCGCTCTGCAGCAGTGGCGGCGCGCCGCGCCGTTCCGCGCCGGACCGCGTCGTCGCGCGGGTACATCCTGCGTCACGTGTGCGCCCGTGGGCGTGCTCCGGATGCAGCGGACCGCCGACGCTGCGCCGCGCGAGGGTACCTACTGGAGAACGCGCCTCGCGGACCCCCGGCCAAGTGGCGGACAAGTGGCGGACGCCTCAGGTCGGGGAGTCGGCCCGACGCGACGCGTGTCGCGCGATCCGTTCTCACCGTATTCACGGAAACTTGCGAGACGACGAGGAACAACGTAAAACTGTTGTTTTTAATATATCGTCACTGCTGCTTCACTCCTAAAACATTCGGATTGACGTTTATTTCAACTTGCAGCAGTTTATAGTGCTAAAAGGACGAAGTGTTTAATCGAATTGCTTTATTTTTTTTTCAGTAACCAGTGAATGCATTACTCTCAAGAAGAAATCCGGCTTATGACGAAAATCAACTTTTCGAGAAAAACCCATTTAAGTTTAGCAATAATACTTTGGATTTATAGGTCAGACTCTAATCCGAGAAACTGGTACTGAATGCGTATTATGTGCAATTTAAATTTGTATTTGTTTTACATATAATAAATTTAAAGCTTAATTTTCTTTCCTTTTTATCTCTTTAAAATAAATAGAGAAATTAAGTGTAAAAATAACATAATATAAAGGATATAAGAGAAATAATATAAAATCTCCTTTTCTAAAACTCAATTTCTACCTCAATTTAAAAAATAGTGACCTCGGAAAGTTTTAGTGAAAAATAAATGGTTTTTAGATATTAGAACTGTCAAAAATCTAAAAATTTATAAGTCAGAAAAAATATATTTTTCACAAAAGTTTTCGTATACAAATAAAATAATAAAAGTTTGACGTTGCATCGATCGATATCTTGGCGCGATTTATGTGTTAGTGATCATCATATTGTTCACCATTACTTGCTTCCGGATAAAAATTATCTGTTTTAATGAAATAATTATTCGTTGCTTTCAGCGCGGCAACAGTAAAGCTCGCAGCAAACCGATACGTAATTGAGAAAATTTATTAATTAAAATACGATAAAAATGTTTTAATTAAAAGGACTCGTCTCGAAAAACAGTCAACGTTTCCATTTTCAAAGCAGACTGCTCTGAGAAATTTTTGCCCGGACAAAATTACACGACGCCATATATTACGGCGCGAAATAAAGAAGGTTGGCAAAAACCAGGAAATGACTTACTTACCCAGTAAATTATATTCTTCAGTGCGAGAGGTTGCATTTCGCCCGCTGTCCTTCAACGAAGCTGTAAACGCATTTCATGTTCCCCATCACGCATTGCAACGCGCACACCAGTTTACATATCGAGTTATTGCAGTATGTATTCGCGCCGTAGTTATCGGGGAGTGTATACAATGTGTGCGCGTGCATATAATGCGGCAGCAACATAGTGCCATGTGGCATCAATCATAGGATTTCCTGCAGGTGAAAGGCCAGTCAGTTCCCTCTGCGCGAATTCGCACTTCTACCCCCTCTTTCTATACCTCTCTCTCTCTTTTATCCCTGCCTCTATCTCTCGTCCGTTGTTTTTCAGATTCAACTGTCCCTATCGAAATTCGGCAGGTTTTGAAAATCTTGAAAAAAACAGAAATAGAGAATGACAAGCATAACAGAAATAACAAGAAAGAGGGATTGAATTTTTATTTCAGATGCAGTATATATTTGTGGGAAGAATAAAAAATTTTTTTGAATAAAAGACTGTCTATGGAAAATCGTGAAAGGTTTATATGAATGAAATATTATGTCAAGAAAAAATTAATTTATTAAATTACATTATAAGTTTTGGAGCGAGGTGATTTTTTAAGTTACAAAAATATAATTAAACAATTATAATTTTTATCGCATTGTACACATCATTTATATACGCGGAGAATAAAATGCCAACAAAGTGCAAACATTCGTATTGCTTCTATATGGCATATAACGTTACCTAGATTGGACGCATGAAACGTATGACTTTTTAATCATGAAAAAATGTGATATTGCAATGCCATTAATATCGTTTTGACTGTTCCATCAAAAGTTTTCCAGTTTTAAAATTCTACGAGCGATTTAGCTTATTTCTAGGTTACTTCCCTAATACTGCGACACTGAAACAGGCAGTAAAAGTTAGTTCTTCCTTAATTACTAATTAATATCAACTCTAGTGGGCGACGCGGTTAATGGTGTACTGTGCATCCGTAAATAAAATGTAAAGTAGACGATGAACAAAGTTGGACGATCGTGGGCTGAAAAATATAAAAATGAATGGCTTTTATGTTTAAAACAAGTTTATTTAATATAAAAATGCAGTGACTATAATTTTACACTTGTAATTTTACACTTGCCAAAGTAGAAAATCTTTAAAGAGGATTTTAAAAAATATTATTTTATTTTTCAATAAATGTATACATATGATATTGCAGGAAATATTGCAGGAAATGTGAGAACATGTCACCTTTAAAAAGCGGAGTACCAAACGTGCGAATAAAAAGGTAACGTTCATACAAACGCAGGATTAAATTATTTATTTATGTGTAAAAACGCATTTGTGAATTAAATTTTTTGAACATATGCGTATGATCGAAATTAATTAAGGCACCTCCTACGGTTTATATAAGCTTCACATTATTGCGCGGAATATTTACATTAATTGTTTAAACACACGTTGGAATAGCAGGTGAATTGATACGTTATTTAACCCATAAATGGATATTTGAGGTAACCGAGCAACATGTACAAAAGATATATCTCATCATATCCTTTCAAAAGAGCAAAATTCGCTTTTTACTTTGTAGGTCATGATATAACTTTGCCGGAATATCGGCGCCTCTAGTACATAGCAGTGGAGCACGAGCCTTGATCAGTGAAAGTCGAGCAATATAATTTATCAAAGATCCGATAATGACCTATTGTTCAAATTCTATTATTCATAGTATTCTATATCAAAAGAAAAAATCAAGTAAATTATCAAATGAAAGAATATTTTATCGTCAATAAATATAAAAGTATAATTGTAGAAGCATTCTCAACGTGCGTATATCTTTATGCTTAAAAAAAATGAAAATAACAAGTAAGCATTAATATTTTACTGTCATACTTCTTATTTATAAGAGACAAAAATAAAAAATTAATTAAAGATCTCGTTAATAGCGTCTGACGGATTATTCGCAAGTTAGAGACTCAAAGCTGATGGCAGCACGTTCTTGATCTTCAATAACGAGCAATGATTTCTGCCGCAGCAGACCAGTCAAACCAGACTCCATCTGTTGGTTTCAGCTACACTACCGACAGAGGCGGCAAAGATCAATGACCGCAAAAGATGAAAGACGGTACGCCACCATTTAAAGGTCTCGCAATGGCTCTGTATTAGTGACGACACCTAGGTTCACTCGCTCAGGATTGTTGCAGTTTTATTGGGAAAATCGAAAAAATTCAAGGAATTTTCGTTCCATTAAAAAGCACAAGAGAATTTCAATTAATTACTGGAAGACTATAATTTCTTCCACTTTTCATTAGGAGCAAAATCTTTTCTGCTTCTCTTTGAATACCGAATTTTCACAGATTCATCACTAAAGCTTGTTACTTGAAAAAATCAAAGATTACGTCCATTGTTGTTCGCAACAATGTATGAAAATTAAATGAACCATTACGGTATGTTCTATTAATTGATTACGCTTTTTTTTAAATTATTATTATAATTATTATAATTATAATTATTATTATATTTGGTATGAAACATTTCTAGAATCGATAGCAAATATCGACATTCGGCTCGAAAACGTTCAGCGTTTCGCCTCGGCATCGATACCGGAACTCGACGCATCGCCGCGGCATCGATACCGCACCTGCTTCGACTATCATCCCTAGGTCCAAGTGACAACGAGAGCGGAGTGATAGCGTATGGTAGCAGCCGCCGTGAATGGGCGGCCAGAGTGCAACATGGCGGACTGCGAGTCGGAGGTGCACCGCTTGCCAGCCGTAAACCAGGACGGCAGTGCGAGGAACGTAGCGACAGCCGTGACAATGGTGAACAACAACGCGCGCGTGATGCAGCATCCGCTGGCCACCGGGCCGGACAAGGACCCGGTCGACCAGGGACCGCGGTGCGTGACAATCTACAAAACGGAGACGGGCTTCGGGTTCAACGTACGCGGCCAGGTCAGCGAGGGTGGACAATTGCGGAGCATCAACGGCCAATTGTACGCGCCGCTGCAACATGTCAGCGCGGTGCTACCGCGCGGCGCCGCCGAGAAGGCCGGTGTCCGCAAGGGCGATCGTATCCTGGAAGTGTGAGTAAAGGATCGCTCCCTTCTGCCCGTGTTCCTGATCTCGCCTCTCGGTGAACCGTCAGTTGCGCCCGACTCCGACGACTACCTTGACGAAAACGCGACACGCTCCGACGCGGTCCCGGTTACGAAAACGATTTCTGCGCTGTATCGAGCTGGAATTCGTATACTGGAGCAATTCACAACTGAAGCCCAAGGAATCAGACGCGAAACGCCCCTGCCGCGTTGATCTCGGCGCGTTTCGGAACACTCGTGTAGAAACGCGATGTTGGATACATTTACGCGCGAGTACCAAGGAGTACTACGAATCCTGAGGCTCTTGAATGAAAGACTTGTAAAATAGATAACGTAAGAAACAAGAATGTAGATCAACGCGCTACGATTCTCCAAAATCAAGCCAGAATTTGGTTTTTATATCAATGGCTTGTACAGTTATTAGAAATTGTTGAAGATTTAACTGTCATTTTTTTATACTTGTGAAATTTGTGTTCGCTTTGATCTATATAGTATTGTGTCGTCACGTACAATGATAATAAGAAGGATATCACATATCAAGAATGATACATTTTTCTTCATATGAAGAATAACACATCTGAGACACAAGTTTTCATATTGAAACGTCTCGATAGACTCAATGATAGAAATAATTGTAGCTTAAGTCTGAATTTCTAGGTATTATTTAATGTTTCGAAAAGTTCTTTATTATCTTTTACGACGCATAATTTATTTTTGTCAAGAAAAAATTATGTTACTTTACTATTATTCGTAATTAATAATTAATTGCGTGAAAGAAAAGGAAAAGGAAATGGATAATGTTAAAGGATAATAGGACTTTAATGTCTCAATAGTCTATAAAAGATTAATGATTCTTAATAATAATTGTAACTTGTGTTCTCTTCGATTCTTCGGGGTTTTATAAAGCTTAAGTATGATAAAAACTCGAGATATGCAAACCATTTGCAAACAGCTACTAATATTACGCAGTTTAAACATTTCCCTTTCGAAAGTCTCAATAAATGCGTCTACGACACACGCGTTATTCTTGTAAGGATGTCTAAATGTCCTTCGACTTGTGAAGTACAATTATGAATGGATCTAGTTCCTTGTTTTCCGCTTGACAATCGGAATTTCGTGTTTCGTTTATGCGATATCAATGTTAAAAGCTACGTACGTCTATAGTCCGCGTTTATTTAAGGTACTTCATGGGAATACATTAAATCGCTCGCTGTATGCATATTCATCGAGGATCAGTTGCTTATATAGTCTCGCTTGGCAACTAGCCCTGTCCGGCGTTGTATGTAACTCCTCAAGGATTACAGCTCTAGCTATCGCACACGCAGGTAGATTTAGATAAACTTGTGATGGTACTCAGAAATCCTATGAGGACTGAGTTTGCTTAGAGAGCAACATAAATTATCTTCCTTATCTCCTTCTAAAACACTAGCCTACGTAACTGACATTCAGAATTTTATCGCATTTGTTTCATTAGGGATATCGGCCGGTCGAAATTTTCTCTCTATCGCGGGGCTTATCAGAAAATACAGGGGCGTCGCAAAGATACAGATTACACATTGNGCATACACTTTTGGATGGGATAATCGTTGAAGAAGAACAAATCAACGCTAACTGACGCTGACGCGATAGAATCCGAGGGAACAGTACACATACACGTATGCGCGTATCCGCTTTGCAAATTCTGATGTAAGAACGATAAAAACAAACGTGCACGATGCGTGACGGAATACGTTCAATCTATTTGAAGTCTCGTTTGCGAAACTTAACAAACGCGACAGTTGCAAAATCTCCCCGCGAGCTTCAGACCGGTTCTCAGTCATAGACTGGTTAAAACCGATTATTTATATATAAAACCGATATATAAAACCGAAAACGCTATTCGAATTTCTCGCTATTCGTTAACCGGTTAGCTATCTCCGATAAACGAATCCTTCCAGAGAAAGAGAATATGCGAGAATATATGTCTCACTTCTGAGTTTCGTCTCGCCAGTTTCATTTATCTCGCGTTAATCCGACGAATAATAAATATACAAAGCATGCTTTAGAATCATCCCACGGCTTAGAATTATTTCGTTTTAACGTTGAAAAGATCGAGATACCTAATTATGATAAACGCGACGAGCGTACATCTTTATCGCCGCGAATTAACTGTTAGTTAACCGGCTGTCTAAACTCGCCGGGTGCATTTACAATTTCCATCGGCGGGGTCGTTAGCGCCGTTGGATTTGCATACCCGATCATTAGCCACCCGTGTGCGCGGTAACTCTGTTCCGTTTAATTAAATGCTAATTTGCTTAAAACGTTATACCGCTTTGTCCCGCATTGTCGAGCTTATTTGCATGAAGTTTTATTTGATGTTGTACACGTTACATCCCGCAACGGCTCATCTTTGATAGATTCGATTTTGCCGCGACGTTACAGGGTGACTGCGGAGATAAAACCATACGCAGAAATTGAGAGCCGATGACACATATCGATCTCGAGAAATATGCTCGTCCCGCGATGCTTGTTTTAGATATGACTCCCGATATCCAGGCAGAATAAATAAAGGGCAGAGCGCGTCGTGCAATATCTTTATTTCGATATAACAAACCTTACTGAGAGAGGAAAGTAGCGACATCCTGCCTGTAAATATACTATCGACGTATCGCGAGCGTCTTCGCATTTATAATAATTCCGACGATAAGCCGCTAGTTTATTTATCACGACGCGCTTTCACGCGTTGGAGATCGCGGCGCGGCGATGGAATCTGTTTACGACCCTCGCAGGTCCAAGGTTCCCATAAACTCCGCGCGGTTCAAGGACGCGCGCTTGCGAGGAACGCGTCGATTTCAGCAATGTCGTTTCGCATTCCGCCAAGTTGAGAGGAGATCTTCTTCCCCCCGCGGCTCTCGTCGACGTCTCTCATCGACGTCCGAAGAAGACGAATTGGCGAACGTCTCGCCGAGTATTCTCTCTCCATCACGTTCTCCTCGCGTACTCTCTTCCCGTTAATCACGGCGCGTATCATCGCGTGAAGCTGATGCGAGACTCTTGCTTTCACTCGTCCAATTTTGCGGTTTCTGCCGTCTACATTCCGCGGCCGGCTTTTGTCGCTCGTCGCTGCGCGACGTATATACGTAATCCGAGCTGGAAGGGTTTTCGAAAAATTGAACGGCACGTTTCAAGACACTTCGGTGTCAATTTTCTTCTTTTTATCTTCGTACATCTCAGCGATTTTACGTTATTTTTCTTAAATCGTCGCTTGCGTAAGAGTATTAACGATAACCGCGCGAACTGTATCCGCTTCCTCGTTACCTATGCACGTTCTATATGACTTCTTTTACGTTACGCTCTCATGTTAATGTCTTTAAAAGGCTTACTCCTCGTATGGTTTCCACCAAGTTGTTTTACGCGTTGCATTACGTAGCTCCTCCTCTTGAAACGTGTTCCTTGATCTTCGAGGAAATGATACTCGTCAAAATACATAACTATCCCAATCGAAAGTTATGAATTAAACAACGGATACGTCGCGGCGTTCGGCCGAGATCGCTCGACTCGAAGACTTGACGATGACTCTCGTTTCAACGAGCGACGATAAGTGAATATTACATAAAAGGAGCCGCGCTCTCGCTGCATGCATCCGATAAAATGAACAGTCATTCATTCAGAATTGCGCCAATCATTAAGCTCCATTAGGAGTCCCATTAGCTTAGGCGCGAATCATTACCTATCGCACGCTTTATTATCTCGCTCGGCCGCAATTAGCGGGCCCGGCTGGTGCTTCGCGAATGAGTTTCGGATAGCAGCACGCGGTCACGGCGCATTTGTAATCCGCTCGCGCGATCGCGCGGAGAAAGGAAGCGCGATGCGCGCCGCGTATCGCCAGACGCAACACGCGCTCGAATGCTTATAAACACCGTGCATCTGTGTGCTCGCGAGAGAGCCCATACACTCGCCCACTGAGGCGCATTATCTTTTAGCAGATTAGCGTACGCATTAGTGCGTTTTAATAACGATCGGATTGACCGTTCGCCCGATCTAATTTTGTCAGCTGGCGAAAAATGCATGTATACTTTTCCGCGTCACATTTGGCGCTTTCATACGTGCGCTTGAGTGTGGGTTGAGAAGAAGCTTATATTTGACAAGTGCAACGTCGGTATTTTGCACTTGTCAATTGCTGATCATTGGTACTTTATGCAATTCTGACTTGAGCACTCAGCTCTCGCGTTGCGATCAAATTCAAGTCACTCTCTGTCGACAAGATTTTATATGTATAATGTAGCGATTAAATAATATTACGTATATAAAATATATCCCATACAGCACAAAACTTGCAGTTATAGCAATGTCGCAACAAGATTGTAATCTTGCAGCGATATTGCTACAATGTAACGCAATGTACAGCAAGTTTTATGCTGTATAGAATTTATACATATATCAAAATTTGTACGTTTTAAAATTTTGTTTTAAATCAGGCAATCATGTAAGATAAGCGAAGCAATCGACGTGTCGGAGGTCCAGAAGATAGATAACGTCTTACAACGGGTCCCACCCGACGCGACGCGATAGCGAAAACGTATAAAGTGCTCGACGCGCCTTCCCTCGAACGCAGACGTGGAAATTCGTGACGGCGACATTCGTCGACCTCCGGGGAGAGCCGTGCCTCCGTGTGCGGACCAATCGCCGCGGTCCTTTCACCGGTCGGAATTCGAAACTCGTGCTAAAAAGGCCGATTACCGGTATCCTATTCCCTTTCGACTGGCCGCGACTCGTGCTCGAGTGCCGCCGACGTACGCGAGCGAGATTGGCCGCGATCGCGACCTCGTCGAAGGCGATCCACCTGTTGTTCTTTTTGTCGCCAAGAATCGCCGAAGACCGGATGGTGTGCCCTGCGAGACGCAAGAATCGCCCTGCGGATCGTCATTCACGAATCTTTCGATCGTTACACGCAGATCGCGGCTTAGCTCGTGATTAGCACGCTATTGTGCCGATAAGAGTGACGGCTCTTGGCGTTGAAATATGTTGACGTGTTACATGACCGCGTTGCAATGCGAGTGGATCGAGAATCGCAAGCGGTGGTATTCCGCCGGTGCGCCGCACTTGCAATTGAGGTCGGTTGAAGTTGCAGATCGCGCGTTTCGCTGATGGCGAGGGAGAGACGCGTTATCTTCGCCGGAGGGGTAATAAGGACGCCTCTATTTGCAGGAACAACGTCAACGTCGAAGGCGCCACTCACAAGCAGGTGGTGGATCTGATCAAGTCGGGCGGCGATGTCCTCACCCTGACCGTCATCTCCGTGACGCCGGAGGAAGCGGAGAGACTGGAGCCTTGCGAGGATCTAAGGTAACAGCAGTACTTGAACATTGTGTTTATTCCAATTCCAGATGAGAAATTTTGCGATTCAAAGCAGCATGTTGCTATTTTTCAATGATTGCTGGTATTATCGCGATTATCTTGCCAAGAGAGATAAGACGTTTGAAATAATAGCAACCTCGATGAATCTAATAACTGGCAATCTTGCAATTTATCTAGATTGATCGATTAAAGAATACACACATGCGTGCGCGCGAATACGTACGCATACATGTGCAAATGTTAAGTGCGTTACATTTTTGTTTAGCTACGCATCGGTAGACTACAGCGAGAAGCGATCTCTGCCCATCAGCGTGCCAGATTATCACGTCCGCGAGAGGAAGCACGAGCGCTTCGTAGTCTTCAACGTCCACATGGCCGGCAGGCACTTGTGCTCGCGCCGATATCGGGAATTTGCGGCGTTGCATATGGCGCTGAAGAAGGAGTTCATAGGCTTCAATTTCCCGAAGCTACCGGGAAAATGGCCGTTCCAGTAATGTCCTCACGCTTAATTTCACACGCCAACGCAGAGAATGAGTACATTCAGTATCGCGGCGCGTCTTATAATCGTCTTATGATCGAATCTTACAGATACTCGATGCAATCCACGTGTTTTCTTTTTGTAAAAAACGAGATACATCATTTGCGTGTAACTCGAAGAATAAGAATTCCTTTATTCGTTGCAGACTGAGCGAGCAGCAGCTTGATGCGAGAAGACGCGGTCTGGAGCAGTATTTGGAGAAGGTTTGCGCGGTACGCGTAATAGCGGAGAGCGATGCCATGCAAGAGTTTCTGACGGATCGACTGGAGGAGGACGGTGATCAGGGTCCGGCGGTTGACCTCAAGGTCCTGCTACCCGATCGCGAAGTTGTCACAGTCACCGTACCCAAAGCGGCTTCGGTGAAAGACGTCTACGACGCGGTTTGCTGCCGAGTCGGCTTGGATGCGGAAACTGCGAAGTACTTTTATCTGTTCGAGATCGTCGAGTACAATTTCGGTATGCGTCAGAAAGTCGTTTGTCGTTTCTTACAAATTCTGAATAAATTTACGGGGTTAGTTTGCGACTTGACACGACCATTGTGTTGCAGAGAGAAAGCTGCAACCTCACGAACATCCGCATACTTTGTACATTCAGAATTATTCAACCGCCAGCGCAACGTGTCTAGCGATAAGGAGGTGGCTTTTTAATATAAATAGGTCTCTGAGCGAGCAGGCATTGACTTGGATATTTTGGCAGACGATTGACGAAGTAAACAGAAGTCACATCACCGCCGGAGAGCGACTGTATCAATTGAAAGCTTTGCAGGATGCATCGAGAAAGCACGAGGTTCGTATTGAACGAAGAGAATTATTTATAGACCTTCGGCGTTGCGTTTACACGTCATCTCGATGTGTTTGTCCAGTATCTGAAATTAGCGAGGGAGCTCAGTGGGTACGGCGACATCGTGTTTCCGCATTGCGCGTGTGACTCGAGGAAGGAGGGCCATGTGATACCGGCGGTGGGCATGGCGGCCTTCAAGTTGCACGCCGCGAAGGAGGACGGTACCCTGGAATCGCAGGTAGTCGAGTTCCAATGGAGCACCATCACCCGGTGGGAAGTGGACGAGGACGGAATGGCGTTCTGCTTCCAATACACGCGTCAGGACAACCGTCCACCCCGTTGGCTCAAGGTCTTCACCCCTTACGTGAGTGCCTTTCTCTTCACAAACCAATTCGTAATTGCAACATTTCATGCAAGCTCGATCCATTATCTTGATATTGTGCTTGCAGTATACGTTCCTCTCGGATTGCTTCGATCGAATAGCTGAGGAAGCGAAGTGGGACGACCCAGGGGAATGACGTAACGTACGACGCTAAGAGGTATCCGGTGCGTAACATTGAGGATCCTTTCACGTTGAGGGATATCTCGCATTCGTCTCTCCATAGTCGAAATTTTTTCTTACTAGGATTAGGGCAGTCTCTAGAAAACGGTACCGAGTTAGCGTAGCACCTTTAGCATATCAAATTTTCTATCTGTTGGCTTCGCCGAACATTGCTGTACACCGAGAAAGCGTTCGCCCACCGTTATCGTCGACAGAGTCAAACGCGCGTGCGATGCGAATGCAGTTGGATTCCCGGTGAAACAAACGCTTCTACCAGAAAAATAAAATTCGATGGATTACTGCGGCGCTATTGCACGTAATTTGATCGAGAACGAAATGTAAAGTATAAATTTAAACCCGGATTTATATTGTATGCCACTCGTCCATGACCTGGTGAGAAAAATCTTAACGTAGCTCGAGTCGGCGCACGAGAAAATAAATCTGATTTTTACGGATCGTTCTATCTGGGACTTTTGTTTCGTCGATGAAACACGTGCCGTTTTTCCCTTCGTTATGATGAACAAAATTACGCACGCGATGACATGTAAGAGAATTACATTAGTGTACAGATACACGTAGACTATTATTACACTACGGAGATACATATATATATATATATATATATACATACGATCGCGTCCGCCTAGAAACCACCTATCCTTCTGGCCTATCAATTATTATGTATACAGCACGCAACTCGTTTTCCGGCGAGAGAATCGATCGTCTTACGTAAAACGTTCCTTCTTGTTCGCCTAATAGAAACCCGAAACTCTCTTTCGTTGGATCTGCGTATCGATCGTGCGTTTAAACGACAGAAATGATAACCCAGTGCATTTTCTAATGTACAATATTTTATAAATCAATAATAATTTGTCAATTCGTTACGCAGGATATTTTTAAACGGGAGAGGCACCGCTTTCGCACATTTATAAGGGATTTCAATAGTATCGACAACGCGTTCAATTTATCGCTACGGTAGGTTTCATATGTATTTTTTGCGATCAAGAGTTTGTAAAATGAGAAGTCAGTAGTTTGGGAGCGTTCGAGCAAAAAAATAGATACATATCATATTTATCGACGACTTCGTTATAAGCAGAAACGGACTCTTATTTTCTTTTTCCTTTTTAAACTATCCTGCGTAACAAACGAATTCCTAACAAACGTATAGCTACGGCTAATACCACATGTCTCGTAATCGATATGTAATGAATCGATCAGTCCTCTATCAGATTTTGTTAATTCATTAGTATGTATAGATTAGCGTCAATAAAAAGTAGAATAAATTGTACATATTAATATTATAAATATATACTTTTTGAGAAGAAACTCACACAGTTGTATATGTATGTGTATGCGTGCGTTTTGATAAGATCGATAATTGATTTGATCGCAAGATTAATAACTGAGTGTTACGTAGTGCTAAAAATGAAACGATGATTTAGTTATTACGCGGATTAAACTGCGAATTACACACGAATCGCAAGTGAATCAGAGGATTCTAAGAGAAATCGAGGACTATTTTTAAATCGACATTCTCGATTGAAAAACTTTATCTCGGGCTACTCCTCCCCCCCCCCCTTAATGAATTTATAAAGATATTGTACAATAGAAAATGCGGCGTTAATGCTCATCTTTCCATTACGTAAGCGTGAATAATGAATTTAGTAAAGAAGGAGAAGACGTAAAAACTCGGAACAATAATGTAATAAGATCGCGTGGTAATGGTTTCCTCTATTACCTTATATGAAGGGAAAATAATACTCATTAATAATGTTAAAAGAAATATTGATAATAACAGCAAGTAAGAATATAAGGATAACGTTAGCACTACTTTGCGCATTGCGGGATTTTGCAAAAGGCCGCCGTAATACGCGTTTGGCATAGATATCCACAGTAAAAAGCGAATATTTGGAGCGAGTTCTCTCTTGCACATTATGCTCATGATCTAACATTAATTTTCTCTTTCCTCTTTCTTTTCTTTCTTTTTTCGTTCCCGTACGTATGCATCCTGCCTTCTCGCAGTGCTTAAATCCACTCGTTCTAAACATGTCGCTTACTTAACTGCGAGCAGTTTCAGCAGATAATAAATAGAAAGATAGATATATTATTACCGTTAACGTTTTTAAACTTTATTCATGGAATAATGAGCGCATGTGACGAATGGGAAATGTATGTGGCAATGTAAAACGAATGGTGAGAAAAAGAGAGAGAGAGAAAAAGAAATATATATATATATGCTCGCGAGAGAGCATAGTTATAATACTGTTAATGATAATAGAAATATAGAGCATAATATAGCATAATTATAATTGAACGCGCGAGTATCCAAGTGAACACACATATAGGACGATCGATATATGATGTGATATATTCGCGCGTGCACCTAGATATCCGGTCGAGCGAACAAGACAGTTACAATAATGGGTTCTATTGTTTTGTCGATAGAAAGAAAGAGACAGAGAAAGAGAGGGAGAGCTTGCGAGAGAATTGTGCAAAATGATCTGTGAATTGTGGTTAGCAATACGTACGTCCGGAAATGTTATTATTGGTAATAAATAAACCGAATGAATCTTCGGGTCGCGTTTAGGATCCTCAAACAAGAGAATTCGTGATGTAATTCTGTTGAATGCGTCTAATAATATTTTCGCACGATCTAATCTATGTATCTGATCAGGCGATATTGAAATACGAGAAATCCGAAGGTCTCATTGGTTATTATATTACCAGCAGCAGAGAGATTTTCTTGAAATAACGCGTCAAGACCTTTCGTAACTTCATTGATAGGTGGAATAATGGAATGAATAATTTTCAAATTGGAAGGGAATGTCTGTGGCTTCGGAGCAGCCACAGTGTTTGCAGAATGGCAATAATATTTATAAAGAAACTGAATGTGTTAATTGGTAGAGTTAATCGGTAGCGAATATTTTTCGAGAAAATTGCTGCGGGGTGATCGCAGAGATACGTCCAAGTTAAATTTGAGACTTCTGATGCGAAAGATCTGAAGATAGTCGGATTAACGATATCTCTTGTACAGTTTTGTAAAATTATCTTTATCTTGCAGTATTTTTATTACAATTCGGTCATCGCCTTATGACAGTTTTAATGTCGTAAAGTTGAACGAATGTGTCGTAAATTGTCTTTCATTTCAAGAAGCTGTTCGATAAAAGATTTTGTTTATTTTGTATTTTGCAAAATGTCTCTCACTAGGAAATCAATCGATTTATTTAATTCTTTGTTATCTCATTAATTAGTATGCTAACGAGCCTGTCAAATGCAGAATGACGAATTAAATAGTATAATTTAATTATTGTTATTACAAGACCATATCATTACGGTTAACTCTTTAGGCGTTAATTAAAATATTCTGTATAATCATAGTACGTAATAACAAATGCTCCAATTTACTGTATAACATCAGTTTGCGAAATGTTTGCTGTAAAACTAGTATTTCGGATTAGCAAGAGAGGTGTTATTCAATTTCTTTATGAGCCATCTTATTGAGAAGCATATAATAAAAACAGAAGAAATAGAACACTTGTTTGTGTCTCTTTTTCTAACGGAATGTTCCCTATTATTATTTTAATTATTATTATTTTAATTACACATCATAAATAAAATAACGTTATCTCAACACAATCTGTGCAATATAATTGTTATTATTACATAACACGAGTAATTTAAAATGTAAAGCGCACTTCCACGCACACAAGCAAATAAGATGAAATAATGCGGCAGTTCTCCTAATGTCGCAATGTATTTTTTCCTGTGAAAAAGGAAAGACCGTCCAGATAGAATTTCAAAAATTTTCATCGCAAAATAGGATTCTCAATGAGATTGCCATTTTTTTTTCCTTATTAATTTGCCGTATTTTCAGACGTTGAAATTTGAAATTAAACACTCTTGACTCGCAAGTAAATTGACAATAGGCTTACATATAAGCTCCATTCACGAATGCCATGCGGACTACAATGTTAGAAATATTCCAGCGAAATGCGGCCGAGCTGTTCAGCAAAGAAGAATAACGCATGATATTCCCCATTATAATTACTATCTCACAATCAGATTAAAGTCCCCGGTCGTAAAGTATGTAAGCACAAACAAAGTTAGAGCGAATCGCGGCTACACAAGATTACCGTGCTCGCGCACTAATGTACAAAGTAGATGTACATATTCTACGTAATGTAACTTTGTAACTGGTGTATGCACACTCTTGCGTGTGCACGCGACCTCGTATACGCGATACCGATACATGTAAGGCGGTCTGAGAAGATATCGCTAAGTGGCCACCGATATACGGGGCGACAGATCAGTTTAAGACCACCTGTCCCGGAAGGTGGAACTCCTTTGTAAAGAAATTGTTTATCGGTGATCGCGGATTTAATTCAATCGCCGGCTTGACGCTAAGAACAGCTGAGAGGATTGTTGCTTGAAAAAAAGATGGATCGTGTTAAAAGAAAGAGAAAGAAGACAAGTGAAAAGGTAGCCGTCTCAATCGAATTATATGTGCGCATTGGATTCCTTTAAAAATCAAATTAATATTTTAAATATGAAAATTTAAATTTTTTTATAACGGTTCTTAAAATATTTAAATTGTTTTTTTTGCTTCAAGTTGTTTCTTTATAATTTTATAATATAAGAAATTTGAAAACTCTATTATTTTTTCTTTTACGTTATTATCTATGTATTCTATGTAATTATATTTTGTATAATTAGTGAATTTCTCGTGCATTTCAAAAAACTATGAAGCCTTGCATATATCATTATAATAATTTTTATAACTCTTCGGTAATAAATCTCTTCTCTATATAAATAATTAACAATTTAATCGCAAAAAATTAATAAAATTTATAAACTTATAATAAGTTAAAGTGTCAAAGATATTATAATATTTGCGTATAATAAGTTAAAGTGTCCCAGATATTATAATATTTGCATGGATTGTTATCTTAGTAAACGCAGGATGCTTATATATTATAGAGATTAAAATCTTTTTCGATTTGAAAACGTCCGCCTTATCAATGACGTTCAAGATAACAGTTGAAGAAAATTGACAGTCACAATGTTAAATTATGGCTGCGTTTCGATATTCATTACGAGTACTGAAAATCTGTAGTATATGTGACGTAAATTATAGGGTTTTAATACAATAAATATTGGAACGTCCTATTTAATATATTCTAGCTAATATTATATTGTAAATCTAATTATTATAGTTTAAAAGGGAACTCAAATATATTATATAAAGTATTATATAAACCAATATAATAGCCTATCTAACTATAACTTTGAATTATACATCATAGTTCCGACAGATTAATTGTTTTACATCTGTGATTAACTTTTTACATCTAAGTATATAGCATCCATAATTCTTTTTATTTATTTATTTCAAGCTTATCCCGTTATACGAAAAGATGTATAACTATAATAACAAAAATTTTATAATAAATTACTTTATTATCCCTATTATTTATTTCCAATATATAGTTTTTTTTAATATTAACTTCTCTTTTTATTTAAGGATATTTTTTTATGTTTGCTATCAATGTCTAAAGATTTATTACTTTCTTGTCATGAAATGAGATACGAAATAAAAGAAATTTAGTAAATGTTTTATCAATCTACTTGATAATAATTTTGTCGTTTGCGAAATGCTGCATTATTATCTGATCACGTGCTGACCTGAATTCTTAACAAATCTCGCAATTCTTCAGATACAATTCCAGGATTTTACTGAGATCATCGATGAGCAATTTTATCGTTAATATGTTGAAATAATAAGGAAAATTGCTCGTATCTGATTAAAAACTAAGATAGTCAAGAAAAATGTATTACACATCGTACATTATTCTCACAAATTTGCATTTGAAATAACATTAATTTTAACTGTTATTTCAAATGTTTGTTTAAAAAAAAAAATGACGTTTTATGCATGGAACTTGAAACGAATTGCGGCAATTCGAATGTGTATGGATTTGCATGAAAGTAGACCGTCACGTCGCAAAGATTTTCTTGTTCCGTAACGCTCTGATGGATAATATTTCATGCCTGAACCAACTCTTCTTATTAGTCGTGACATAACAATCGCATAAACAATCACTCGTTATGGATTTACGCATCATTACGTAATGGAACTAGCAGAAACAAATCGAATTGTCAAACCGTTCCACGTGATTCACCTATTTAGTCTATTCGGTAAATCGGTAAATGTCTGATGACTAAAGGCGTTAAACTTGTTTGAGGAATTGGAATTATGTTCCCGGCATGATTCACGTTCAGATTCATGTTTAATAGGCCGATGTGCTCTTACAGTATTATTGCGCTAGAATGAGCACGCGCCATCAGTTATTCAAAGTTACAGACGCAAAAAATGATATAATTGATTTACTAATTCGATCGGGTTGAAAATTATTAATTTATCAATAAAGAATTCATCTCACACCATGTCTTATTGGGAGAAATTCGTCATTTGCTTAAATTTATTATTTTATTTGACAAGACATTTTTTTGTATCTTATCACGTTTCGCTAAAATTTCAATTAATTACTCTGAAAAAAATCGGATCTTTTTTCCTGCGAAGAAGATCGCTCAAGAGAATTTTCGAATTTCTCACGTCGACGTATCTTTCCCACGAGTGTGCTTTTATAATTGGGAGTCAGCCTCGTCCCGATCGGAATCAGACGCAAAGAGAGAGAGAGAGAGAGAGAGAGAGACGGAGAAAGAGAGCGCGTCCACCGCGGATAACTTTAACGAGACTTAACGAGTCCACTCACACAGACGGCTCCAGCGATCGTCGTTCTCGCGTTCCGCCCCTCCCATGCTGCCCAGATCTCTGTGATCATCATCTCGTCTCTGTTCTACGACGCAGAAAGTGCTGCTATCCATCGTCGATCCTTGGGACGTGAAGGTGGCCAGTGTTGATCCGATCGGACTGGCCGAACGACGGGGCGTATCCCTGTCCGTCTTACCCTCTAATCAGGACGAGGGTGCTAGTCAGGAGTGGCCGACCTTAGGCAGGTCCCTCAAGATACCTTCACCCTGGTACAAACCTGGTACCGGCTCCTCCGATCACGTCAGCCCTACTAAAACCGAGGGATCGACGTTGATCGATCCTACCTGGTTGGATCCTTGGTATCCATCGCGAAGGTATCTTTAATTTCTACGTTAATAAATTTCAATATAAAAAATTGCATTTAAACATAAATTATTATCATTGACATTTCGTAACATGAAAACACTAAAATTGGTAAGCTTCATGTTACGAAATAAATTTTTTCTCTTTTTCTTTTTTAAATTTCATATATTTTTAAATTCAATTCCACAATCACAAATCTTTACATATTAATTACATATTAATATTTATTAAATTGGCAAGTTTCTTAAAATGATTTCATAAACGTGATGAAAAAATGTTGCATATCAATAATTAATTAACATAAATTAAAATAAATTAAAATAACCGCTAGTGTATATATTAATTTCTGAATTATGTTGCTCGTTGCGTTTCGAAGGTCACCCGTCAACAAGACTTGCGATTCCTCTTCGCCGAATCCATCCAAAGAAAGATTACGAGATAACAGGCAAAGAACCGGCGAGACAAGGCACGACGACGAGGCGGGCGAGGTCGACAATGGATTAATCAAGGCTCCGCAGGAAATTAGTCGCGACGGTTTCGATGATGTGGACGGTACAGCGGCGGTGCGAGTGCGTTTCGAGATCGACGGAGCGCAGCCGAAGCGGAATGGAGTGCGATGTGAGAATGGACGGGATGTCGACGATGCGCCGCGAGTGTTGACAAAAAATCAAAGCGCGAACGATTATTCGAGATCCGAACAACGCGAACGGAGATCGATCGCAAAACAGAATCGCGCGAACGGAGTGAATGCGGAAAAGAGGCAGGAGAGCTCCTCGCGGCGAACGGACCGTGCGGAAATCGCTAAGAACGAGAGAAATGCGAATGACGAACGAGACTATTCTCGGATAACCGGAGAAAAGCCAAAGATCGTCGACATTGTTCAGTGCTTGGTGGAGTCAAGGTAATCATATACTGGAAATAATGTTTATTGTATGCGAGTAATATATTTTATTGCCACGTCTTCGTTTTTTTCTCTTACTGTTCAGACTGTACAGACTAAATGACGACTGAAACGAGATAAGATAAAATAAATTTGAAGAAGCTCTTTAAAGTTTCTCTTCGAAATTACAGAACAGTATTAAATACTTTTTATGAATATTCAATACTCTTTTAAATTTATTCACAAACGAAAGATGAGAAGAAAATAAAAGTTCAGTAATGCGAGTTTTCTTTTACAAAACTGTGCAATTTTCTCTTTTATGTTTCGAGGTATAGTCCACAAATCACGGCGGAAAAGAAAGCAAAGAGGATGCCATCATGTCGTCGCCAAGAAACTTCGAAGGAAATAGATCTAGTAGGTAAGACGGGTGTTCTACGTTAAAGTGTAGAACAGTTCGACGGTACGAGATGATTCAGAGAAAATGATGTCGGAATTAAAGCGAGATCTTCCGGTAGTTTAGGCTTATTAGGGTTGTTCAGGATCAGCCAGTATGCGAGCCACAATACAGGATCGGCCGGTCTGTGCTTGCAACACTGTAGAGAAAAATTTACTAGAATTCGTTAGAATTAATTGAAAGATATTCAGATGAAAATGTCTACAAAATATGTGTAAATTTTCATTGGCAAGGATTATTTTACCAATGTTAGGCCTTCGACGAGAATCGGGTTAATAATCTCCCATAAAAAGTCTTCAGCCCTCTCGTCTCTCAGCAAGGGTTCAGTTATGACTGAGAAAAAACAATAAGCGATTTGTAATTTGAAATAATACTACTGAATATAAAAGATATTAAGTATTGTGAAAAAAAATAAAATGGAAAATAATTTTCTACATTCAGGAAAGAAGAAGTGGATCTCCTTCTCGGCTTGTTCACGACCGCAGCTGCCATGAACAGCGTTTTTTAAGTTGTCCCCTTTACGACCATACCTCGCTCGAATGCTGTCAGGAAAATATAAACGCGCTTCGGTTACCTGAAAGAAGTCCGAATTCTTGAAATAAGCTTCGATCAAAAGAAATCGATCTCTAAGTATTATTTTAATACGTGTATAATACCGTGGTCGGTCCTAGGAGCCTCTTCCATTCTTCAATGGCGTTTTCCTTTGCTAATACGAACACTATGATGGATCCCGAGGACATGTATGCCACCAGATGAGGAAAACTTAGTTCGCCGAAACGATTGCTGTAGAACTCCGCAACCTGTTCGGGTGTCAGCTGCAACCAACGGGTCTGACATATCTCGAATCCTTCTTCATATATTCGACGCTCGATCTCCTTCCTGTAGACCACCGCTTCCGGCTTTATTATAGCCAAGGTGTATTCGACATCCGGTTCCTTCTCAACGACCTCCTTGATTTTGTCGGTCTCGAGATAGACATGTAATTTAAAGCCCTCTTCTTCGCCAGAATAATTATATTCCGTCGGATTAACGAATTTATACTGCAATTATCAACGTAATTTGTTTGCGACTAATAATGTCTACAAATGATTTTAATCATTGAAGACATTTCTAATCGATAATTTACCATCCCTGATTCGCTAGAGAAACTATTCGTTGTCGACGACGTTTTCGCAGAAACACATGTCGTATCGCTACTACTGGATTGCACGGAATCGCTTGATATCCGATCGGAGCCAACGAGAATTGTATGCTTGAGGATGTCCTTTCCAGGACGATATGTTGCAGGACATTTCGAGAAAAGAGTTACAGTTTCCGGGCCAATTTTTCCAACAACCTTGTCGTCTCGTTTTTGCGAATACATTTTTATCTCGCACGCAAACTGAACACTTTTTTTAAGATTATTTTTGTTATTATCTTTGTGTTCGTTTTCATTCAAGAAAAAAGAATTGATTCTTGACACAATTAATCTAATTTTTGTATTTATTTATGTCATTTGTATTTGCGAAGATTATGAAAGGTTATATCAGACTAGATGTTTGATATTTATTTGTTCTGCCGTTGCAATAAAAGTACCAACTTTTTTTTTAATTACTCGTGATACTATTTATAATTACTAGTGATCTTCTTTCTCTTGATCACCGATCGGCGCCGCCGCTTCAATTATCGCAATGTTTTCTTATGAGAGTTTGCTCTGCGATAAGTTAGCATATAGGAACATAGTCACTTGCGTAGGTGCATTCGTTTTTAACGCTAATATCGTGCGAATATTTATACAGCGATAACGATTTTGAATTATGCAAATTTAGCGATTATACTATTGTTGATTGTTTAACGTTATTTCCGTAAAATTAATGATCACGATTAAGGCGTACTTAAATATTTGTAATTTTTATCCAATTATTCTTCTCAATTGATTTTCAGACTTTCCAGGCAAACCGAGTAATAATGCCAATGTTGTTGTTAACACAACCAAACAAGAGAATCAAGAGACCGCCAACGAGACGAATACGGTGAAAGTATTACCGGAAGTGACAGCACTACGTGCCACGAATATAAGAAAGACCAGCATATCTATGCCTAGCAACCTCAATGAGATGGACGATCTTCGGATAGACAGGCAAAACGTAAGTTGAATTTATATTAACAAATGTAAGTACCGGCAACATAATTACTGTCGCAGTAATTTGCACGCAAAAGTATCTGTGTCGTAATATGTGTCATAAATACAAGCCGAGGAATCTATAATTAAAATAGACGTCGAAGAATTTTAACGTCCCATATAAGCTTTTGTAAACATTTGAAGAGGATGACGCAAAATATACTGACGACGACGGAAATATTCTTTAGGTGTCGAAAAAATGTGTACTATACGCTCGAAGAAGAAGATTCCAAAAGTCGAATAACAACATTCCGCGTATTTCGCACTCACTGAATCAATGTTAGTCTGACGAGAATAATGTCATGTCGTATCTGCTCGATTTCGCGCGTTTGTGAAAATTTAAGGATAATTCGATCCAATTTATATCTTCGAATTATCCTTGAAAGCCTTCGCTTGATAGTGATCGATGATTGTTATTTACAAGTCTCGTGTTAACTGTATTACCAGATAAAGCGTTTTATATTGCGTTATACATTGCATGAAAAAAGTAAAAAAAAAGCGAAAGTGATGGAGAAGTAAACGATGAGTGGTATGAGTGATACACGATGGATGTCAAGGACCACAGACACTGTTTGATGTATTTCTTGGAGAATGTCTTAGCTCATGTTAGGAAACTCAAGCTGAACATTATTCAAAAGGTGCGGTTAAAAGCAAAACAAAATTATATGATGATGACAGGTTCTGCAAGTTCTAAAAACTCTATTATAATTTATATAATTTAAAAGGAGAAATAGATATTGCAGCAAATTAAAGAGAAAAATTCTACACAAAAATTATGCAAATTTTCTATATTAAAAATAATAAACATATAATTTTTTTATGGTTTTCAATTTCTGGAATATCAGACAAATCTAACATTTCTTTCTATTAACCATCGTTCATTACAATAATTATCGAGTCAGTCTAGAAAAAACGAGATTTCTCAGAAAAATGTTACGTAATATTTATCGTTCGCGAGTTATCTTGCAATATTCTACACTTGCCCGCGAAGAAAACAAGCAGTTCTTTTAGCAGAGACATTCAATATGAACAATACTATTGTCTGATGCGATTATATTATTATTAAAATAGCGAGGTATTATTTTAGATTTGACCTTTCTAATTGCATTTTTTGTCATTTTCTACATTTACTTTCTTTCGCCTATTCCTCTCCAAGGTCTAATTAGTCATCTTTTATTTAAGATATATTTGAGATTTAAATAGATAAAAATGAAAAGGAAAGAATCTCTTCTCTTATAAGTATTCAAGTATTTTTTAAATAATTTAATTTCAGATATTTGATAAGAAATATAAGATTTCGGTAAGAATGAAGGTTAATAATCACGCGACGCATTGCAACATTATTAGAAAATGTCAGGAATTTTTAATCAAACTGTGTAATGTATAAATATTTCAAGTAATATTGCCGTACGATGTAATTAGTGTAACGCTAATGTTTTCAAAACGAAAGTCGAGAATACCGTGCTCGTTTTATCACAGAGAGACGATGATATTGCCTAAAATATTCCGTTCACATTTGCTAAATTTTCCACTTGATATACGATGTGTAATAAGCTACTGATAAGCAGTGCATTTCTGGTAATTGTATCGTTTATCGATCAGCGTCATATCGCAATTCGTACGTATAACAACATTGTTACGAATATTTCACATATATGGTTTACAACTTTTCAATATTTATTTGAGATAAAAAAACTTTAAAAGCAATAAATTTAGAAAAATATAAAATAATTAATTAATAGCAGTGACATCTTATCAGCGCCGCATGATATTTTCTCACTGATCGAATGCAAATAAAAAATAACATGAACACGAAATCGAGCGTGTTAAAGCGCAATGTTGCTCTCGCTGCATCAGCGATCGATTATAGATAAGGCGCAGATGAGCCTTGCTGTTTGATCGAAGATTATTTACAACCTTGATCAACGATTTGATTTGTTTCATTGCACAGGTGCCGGTGCGGTTAGGCACGCTTATTCACACCTGAATTCCAAATTGTCACGTTTCAGAGTACCGCCTCGAAATTTACGAGAGAGGAGAGCGAGATCAGCAGCAGCGTAACTTTCAGTAACAGCGGCTCGACCCCGAATGGAAGTCCTCTGGGATCCGAAACTGAGGAGGAAGCGAATGACGAAGAATTGGCCAAGTGAGTGTCAAACTCGGTTAAAATTAAGATTAAGAGACTCGGAGAAGAAAAGAAGAGCCAGTAGTTCTGCTTATTCTAGTTTCACAACTTCATAAATTTGTGTGAATTAAAGATAATACCGTATGCTTTGATCAACTTAGTAATTCAGAATTTCAATTTCTTTAATCAATGACAATTAAAGTTTCATCAACCTAAGCGGTTAATTGGTTCTAATCGATTTCTCGCGAATGTAATTCGGGTGAAATACAATTCAAGTGATTTTTTACTAAAAATTTTGATGTCAAGTCTTAACCCAACGAACGGTAATGGCGTAGCACAACATTTTACATGCCGTCATATTTGCCATTCCAATATTGATCTGGTTCGCACCTGTATTAACCCGTTTCAACCGCTTAATAAATCTATAAAAGCCCGATGCCACTGAGGTTGAGACCGGAGGAGGCTCCGTGTAGCTTACTCGCAGGAGACGGATACCTCGCCTGCAATTTTCTCTCGGCGATATGCGCTCTAAATGCGCAATTTGCATTGTAACACCCCAGACGCATACACGAGGTACTGTTTATCGTTCGCACTTGCGGTCGCGTTCCGACTGAGCAGATGAAACAACCGTACCTATCTGACCATGTTCACGGTCATCGTAAAGCATCGTCATCGTCGGATCCGACCTTCCTTCATATCGCTTCAGGGTTATCGCGCTGTAAGAGTTAGCTCCTGTAATCGCCAGTTTCGGCCAACAGTCGCCGCACGATCGCAATTACGACTTCCTTACTTTTTCGTATACAAATAATTATTCAAAATTTTCTACTATTTTCCTGATTTTTTTCTGTTAAATATATTAGTGCTCGTTGAATTTTCAAGACACGTTTATACTTGTGATTGTGGTTTCTGCATTGGAAAATGATGTAGTTCGAAGATTAAAGTATAGATAGTAAAACCAAACATTAAAACATTAGCTAAAATATTAATTTAATAATTAAACTATCGGTATTTCTACTAATTGTAAGACGACGAGATGATTCCTAGATATGATATCGGTAGCGCCGTATCGTTGCAAAGGTACAATGACGCACATCAATATCTTTAGAAATTTGAAACAGAGAAACTCACTATTTATTTATTTGCCTGCTACTTTANATAATCTATAATTATCGCATCCGATTTGTAGATAAAATTCCATTTATAATTTTATACACTCCATATCATAATGCATGCATGTTTTAATACATATTTATATAAATGTATGTTTTGATTCTTCAATATTTTTCATATTACAAAATTACAAATGGGTAAGCAAAATTAAATTTTTCAGAGTGCCGCTGCAAGCTCCACCGCGAAGAAAGGGCAGAATCGTGTCATCCTCAGTTAATGAAAAAATGGGGAACGACACTACGGAACTTTCGGGTGTGCAAAGCGCGACTTCCACGATAACCAGCGTGAACAGCATTAGCAGTCTTCTGAAGGAGAAACTACAGTTATCGTTACCGCAAGCGTTACGTAACAGTGCAAAACGTCAAAATGCTGATTATAGGTAAAGCTGGAAACTATTAAAATTAAATAATAGATGTATTTAAATTTATCAGAAATTATATGTCAGTTACTCATATTATAATATTCAAAAGCATCTAATAATTGAAAAAAATCAATTTTCTACAGGCTTAAAGCATTTGTTGGTATTTTGTTCCTTTGCATCGTCTTTCTCGTGGGATTCGCCCATATTTACTACACTCAGCATGTCTTACAACGAGCTTATTTTGAGAAATTTAGGTGAGTACTGGCGATCGCTAAAACGTTAGCCATTAAAATTATTTCGCATATTTATTGGCGCATTATTCAAGATGTGATATTTCGATGGTCGGCGGTATCGCTTGTCGTCTACTCTGAAATAACTTTCGGTCGTTTGCCTCTGCCAGGAAGCGCCTAATGGAATACATTAAGGCTCGTTTATCGTGCTGATCTCGTGCCAGTCTCAAAATGCGTATTCAATTGGTAACCCAACGTGCACGCTTAGCTTTTCAGGGGCTGTTTATCTTAGAATCGTGGGAGGGAGATCTCGATACCGATTATCCAATATTTTACGCAACAATTTTTCTTCATCACTGTATTACATACAAGTCGAGCTTAATAAATATTTTCTACAATTTCCGCTTTATTATTTCTTGTGAGGATCACAAAAAATTGCTATCTAATTTAATTTTTTATTGATTTTCATTAATTTTCTTTTTAGATTCAATAAAAACGAAAGAGTGATGAGAGTCTACAGCAGTACTGGGGCGGAGATCATCGCTGCTCGACTCGGTGAGGATATCCCACCGAATACGGGGGTGTACCCTTGTCTACCCCATCATCAGCGACAGGATTCAGTCTGCCTCGAATGGCTACAGCAGACGCGGCTTTACCTCGCGCATACAAAGCGCGAGGGTATGCACTGTTATCACGTCACCTGGCAAAGCCTGAGCCCCTATTATAATCCTAAGGACTGCTTCGACTGGTCCTCGAAGACGGGCCATTGGTACGGCGCTGGTCAGATTCAGAATATGGTGTATCCTCTGGAACGCGGTCGCCTGGAATTGAGTCCCTTCATCACGGGCGATGTGAGAAAACATCCCTTCGGCAATGTGCTGAAGAGATACTTCCTCAATTCAAAAGGCGCTACAATCCTGGTGGATCCTGAGACGCCACTTTACGTCTCCATCAACGCCAATCGTACCAACGACTTCTGCCTTCAAGCAAAACATGATGCCTTCGCTTACATCAATCATTTGACGCCACTACCTCAGCTTAACTACACTATCTGCGCGACCGACAACATGAAGAGTCTGCACTCCTCGATGGCAGAGAAGACTCTGTGGGACGGTCTGAAGCCCGATGAGCTGCACGCGGTTCATTCTCTGCTGTCCGAACCGGTTTGGCAGATCTCACCTACCAATGAGGCAGCCATTTACAATTATACCGAAGATGTGATTGCATTGGGATTTCTTCGTCAGGGGCACGTTCTACTGAGCGAAGAATGGCAGCCCAGTCCGGGTGACTTTGTCCTAGACGAGGAACGATTCCCCTCTATGGAAGAGACTATCAATATCATTCATCGCAGAGGATTTAGAATAGTCTTTAGTATTCAACCGTTTATCTCTACGGAATCCATCAACTTTAAAGACGCTGTCGCTAATAGATTATTGATCTCCGAGAGGGGAAGCGATCCTAGAATTCCGGCATTAACAAGGTTCTTAATCAAAATATTTTTTTATAAATTACTATACGAATTTTCTTAGCATATCTTAAAATATATGTATACTTAAATTCGACCGTGAGAAACATTTTAAAGGGATTTATATTTAATTTCAGGTACAAGCAAAGTAACAGCGCCGGAGTGCTCGACATCACGAACAACAAGACTCTACCCTGGCTGCAGACGAAGCTCGAGAGTCTGATCATGAAATACCACGTGGACTCGTTTTACCTCGACTTGGGCACTGCTCAGGATATGCCGCACTACTACAAGTGCGAGCAGCCTCTGACCAATCCCGATCATTACAAGACTATTTTCACCCGCTCGATACTAAGCACCATACCCGTGATCGGCGTCTCCAGCGCCATTTCCAGGCCAAGAGCACCCGTCTTCGTGTCCCTGCCTCCCTTCCCATCGTCTTGGAAGGCCATCAAAACCGTCATTCCGACTGTCGTCAGCTACGGCATGATCGGCTATCCGTTTATCATGCCAGGAGCGGTCGGCGGCGACGTGGCGCTTCCGATGTCGGATAACAATCCAGATAACGATTATGAGGTAGATCTGCCAGACAAGGAGCTCTACATCCGTTGGCTACAGCTATCCACCTTTCTGCCCGTGATCCGCTTCACCCATCTACCGAGCAAATACTCAGACGAGTCGGTCCTGGAGATCGCTAAAAGGTTGACTACCTTGCGGCAGAAAACGGTAACGCCATTACTGAAAAAGTACGCGAATGAGACTCTGGACACCGGTTTGCCCATTATCAGGCCACTCTGGATGCTGGATCCGGCCGATCCGGCATGCCACGTGGTGGTCGACGAATTCTCCGTAGGTGAAGAGTTGATCGTAGCTCCGGTGCTTTATTCCGGAAGCAGGCAGCGAGAGGTCTATCTGCCGGCTGGAGTCTGGAGGGACGGGATCGACGGGAGCCTGAGAAAGGGTTCGAGATGGATTCACAATTATAGAGTAGCCGAGGATAAGGTCGCGTATTTCGTCAAGATGCCGGACAATACGAGATTCTAAGGGAAGCGAACGTCACTTCACCGCTTTGCGTCACGCATTGCAATATTGCCGAAGAATCTCAAGATCGATGGACTGAAACGATAATCATTTGCATGTGATTCTGCTTCATGCGGTGACACGGTTTGCTCGTATGCCAAATAAATCATCACGACGAACGTTTCGTACGGTCTTCATGACGAATACCGACCATTTATCTACGAATTTTTATCGACACGCCTTGAGCGCTTTCATTGATATGCAAGATGAACTTGTCCTTCGATAAATCTTCGAAAATACAAAAAAAAAATAATCGTGCATTAGCAAATACATGTCATTGCGTTCGACGAGAGCTTTGCAAATGCGATATTCAATGTATTAAATGAATATACCTAAAACTTGCGATTACAATAATTAAATATCCAACATCGTGATCTTTGACAGAGTGCAGCAGGATTATTTATGTAGGGATAAATACTTAACGGCATGTAAAGCCATGAGAGATTTACACGTGCGTTAGTCCAATGTGCTATTCAATATTCACTGAATATATCGAGAAAATTTTGATTACAATAAAAGTATCCGATGTTACTGTATTCTATATGGAGATGAGATTATTGTACCAACAGTATCAGTATCATATTACAGTGCATATCATAGACCAAATATCGATATCGCATATCGAAAGAACAAGAATCAAGTGTAGATTTAAAATTTAAGCTATTAATTATATTTATTTTATCTAACAACGTGGTTTTACACCTCTACCAATTTTCCAGTAATCTATTAGTGAAAACGATTTATCTTATTTTTTTATATATTTTTTAATGATATGAAAAAAAATAAAGAAATGAATACAACTGATGAGAATGCATCTGAATGCAGTTGTGCAGGGCGCACGGGGCTATTTATTTTTTCTTTCTTTTTGTCATTACAAACTTACACGACATGTAAAACAAAACACGTGAGCATGCAGAAGCGGGATGCGAAATCGGAATGCGATTTCCCGATTGATTTAACTTGCGACGCTACAGCCACGAAAAGATACATCTCACATCACGATTATCGTGGTTCATAGAGGACATAGAGATTATTTTCGCGTGTATGCGGCATCCAGTTCTAAATGCATCGGGATCCCGTCCGGTCTTGATCCTTGTGCAAAAACATCTCGAATAGGCGGCTGTTCTACGGTCGATCGACGAGGAGAAAATCAAGACGCGTGAGGCACACAGGCGACAAATTCTAAGGTATAGTGTATATTTATTATATTATCATTTTTATCATATAGCGTAACATCGTTATTTCTATAATAATAATAATAATAATAATCATAGCACCATGAACACTCCACAGTAAGTTTTTTTTTCTTTTTTTTCTTTTAATTCGTTATTCGAAAAGAATGCGACGCGCCGATGCGCTACGACGGGTGAGAACCGCGATCATGTAATCGTATAAGGAACTCGAGCAACACATCGAAATATCAGGGAGTGACGTCTATGAAGTGCATCCCGAGCGTCTTCGCTCCTCCGGGACGATCTTTGGATGTCTGTTCGAGGTCTTTGACAATCTCGCACCGTCCGGGACCGTAAAGTCTCGCATTACTTTTGTAGTGCACCAACGAGACTCTCAGTCGGATACGATTGGACGATTTTCTTCCCTTTTATTTTCTTGCGCCAGGAAATGAGATTCTGACTAGAGTTTCTCGTGGAGTACTCGAGAAAATTTTATACCGGAGGAAAAGCGCATCTCTTTTGATTTTATGAATTTATACCGTCCGTCTGGCTCGTCGAAATAAGAAGCGAGGGAAAAAAGCGCGAGCGAATCGAGAGCAGAAGGCGTCGCTTTCCTCCATTGCTCGGGACGATCATTTTTCTCTTCTAATTACGAAAATTACTATTGATTTTTTTTTTTTGAGAAATTACCGAAATCACTGTTCTCGCACCCGTCGGGCACCGCAATTTTCGGGGTTCATACAGGTGTTGAGGCTCACGTTTTTCACATCTCGCTCTTTCCTGCTTTCTCTCTCTCTCTGTCTTTCTCGCTCTTTCTCTCTGTCTCTCTTTCTCACACTCTCTCTCTCTTTTATACTTCCTTTCTTACGTACTTTGTTCATATATTATATAGATATCTATATATATAATATATATATTTTTTTCTTCCCTCATATTTCCCGCTAATCTGTTCGGTGAAAGCTCGTTCCTAATCATTTATTTGTTCTTTTTTTATTATTTTTATACTTTTTATTTAAATTACTCCAATAAATTCATCGTTTATTTAATCTATCCTGCGCGCATCATCATCGATCGACAATAGCTTTTCATTTAATAGTTTATTAATTTATTTTGTCTTCGTTAAATTGAATTTCATAATTTTAACATCCTACCTAGATAACTGGTCATTATATTACTTGTCAATAAATAATACGTAAATACATAGGTACATATACTTCATCGTCATCATCTCTCTCCCTCCCTTTCTCTCCCTCTTTTTCTTTCCTTTTCTCTCGTCTCTTTCTACTATTCTCTTAAATACTTTTCTTTTGCACATCAACTCGCTAGCATACGTATGAAGGTATCGATAAATATAAAAACTCTATTCATGTGTATATGATAGAAAGAGAACGATGATGATGATGATAATGACCCTCTCTCGTGAACGTAATCGTAATATTAATAATATTAATAGTAATTGTAATAATAATAATAGTAGCACAATAATATTAATCGCAATGATAACAAGCATAATAGTCATTAAAGTAATCGATATGGTAATAACCATATTTATAACAATATCGATCGTTCTCTCTTTCTTTCTTGATGTCACGCCATTCACACACTTTCTGTCTTAGATTACTTTCCTATTACAAGATTCTCTTTCTCGCTCGTCCTTTTTTCGCCAATCGGCGAAATAAAATCTTGGTCGTGCATGATTCCATCGAAATCAAAATAACATTTAATTCCTCGCTTCCTTAACAACTGATTCTCGAATAAACGCGCCTCTACGTCCGGTGAATGCGACAAAAAAAATGATCACGAACGCAAACGAGAAGAATGGACAATAAATAATCATGACAAATGAGCACGGGGACGATACGTATATATACGTGTACGCATGTGGCAAAGTAAATCTCGCGATCGGAACGTAAAATCGTGTGTAACTTACAGGCGGTAAAAAACTTACGCACTAATCTATAGAAACCGGGCCCGGAGGCCGCTCTATCGTTTCTTGTTTGCAGCGACAAGAACAAATCGCTTTCAATCATCTCCCCCGATATCACCGTCCCTCAATATCGTCATTAACGATCGGTCTAATCGAGCACCATCGTTTTCGTGTAGGCACGAATGTGTCTCGTATAGAGGAGAGCTTTCTCCAACTTTCATTCAGCGAAATCCGTTTGTATGTAGTCAACGGGGTCATAATTCAACCGGGCAACACAATGTGCGAAAGACGTCCTGATCTTTTAGGCATTTTTAAACTCTAAATTTTTTCGATTTTTTGTGACAAAATCATAAGATGTCTGTCGTAGGTAAGAAGATCTACCCATGTTTGCGATATTAATTTCGTCAAAATATTACGTTTGTCTGTGGATCTCGCGAGAATGGTGAGTAAAGGTGTCCTCTATATGTTACAGTTCGATATCGCGCTTAATCGCACTTGTCTCTCCGTTACCTTTCATATATCGATTCTCCTTCCGGCCTATATGTTCTCTCGTAATTCCGGATAACGATGAATCACTCCTACGTACGCGCTCTCGGTACGTCCTTAAATCGCAGCTACGGTCACTCTCGCACCGAGTCGAAACCGACGTGTTTTGATTTCGATTCGAATTTAATTAATTCAAGGCGATACATCGACTTGACATGACATTATCGGCATGCGACAATTGCGATCTAGAGGTACGCACGCAGGGTCGGCACTAGATGGGTTTTTTTCAAGGTACAATTACAAGAACGTTAAGGGTTAAGATATTTGGTACTATCCGGTCTCTCGCTTTCGATCTCTTGGAAAAGATGGGATACCACCCAGACAGCATAAGTGTCTAAAAGTCGTAAAAGCATCCGGAAGAACTTAGTTTTCCGGAAATCTCTTACGTAATGCGTACGTCATGTACATACATTTTTTTGGATCTTTGTGCTGTTTGAGCAGAACTTAACGTACCACCATCGACTTCTTCACGAAGACTCGATAAACGCGTACCCCTGCATCAGGAAGTCACGGCAATGCTTTCCACGCTGCCACCGTAAGATAAAAATGAATGAAAGGCCTATCATCGATCTGCTAAAAATAATCATGTCCCATGTAGAATCCCAAATAAGCGCGATGTTCGGCACATTTCTCCTCCGTGTTATCAGATCGTTGTCCGTCGTTGTAGTCATCACCATCGTTTGTCAGTTCGTCATGCTTTGGCTTAAAACGCCTAGCTAAGAAAAAGTTAAGTACAAAAAGTTTTATCGATCTTAATCTCTTTCATTCCTCCCTTCTCCCTCCTCCTCGAATGTATTCTCGCTAATTTCAAGATCAAGTCAACGAACCATCTGCGAACGGATTTCAAAGATCAATGTCGGTTTTCTTCAGACGTTGTCGATACTTTAGAAAACAGCGATCGGCCAAACGTTTCTCACGCCGTTGGGATTGTCCATGCGACAGATAGAACTTTGTCCGATCTGCCATTACGAGGACAATGACGTGACTTCTTGCGGCGAAGATCCAGTTTTAATTCATGTTTTTTTTACGATCTCTTTCTCTCTTTTGATCCATTCTTTTGATGCTACGTCACGGTTTAAGCGTCCGGCAATTCTTCCTTCACGCCATCGGTCAGTCGAGTTTTCTCTGTCGTGATCGTTCTTCCTTTGAAGAATTGTGTTTTCGACTGTTTATTTTTCACCCGATAATTCCTCCTAGGAATTTTCAGATGTCTTCAGATATTTCCTCGAATTACATCTCGAAGAAAGTTTCCTGCAATCTGACCGTGGAATGAATTGCAAATTACTTGTGCGACGCTACAATGATTCGATTCATTGTAAGATACCTTCCACTATCGACGTATCCGACGTATTCGTTTTCGTCGGAATAGCGATGCGATATGTGGCCACGTAAACAAGACGATTTGATTTCTCTCACAAAGTCATCGTCCACGCAAATCTTGCACGCATAATATCAAAGTCCGTAAAAGATCGCCTGTTTTCCAAAGTACCGTTCGTGTCGCAGTTTTAGAAAACAAAGACCCTCGCGATCGAAGGCAAGTTAAACAAACGATCGAAGACGGACACGTTGTCCGTCAGATGGACGTTTTGAGACATGTCATCACCCTGCACTCCCCTCGCGGCAACGAAACGCTTTTCGGATCTCTTTCGATATCATCCTCGTCGGACTCTTCGGCTAGTTCGGGCCGCATCGTCCGCGCGGACGATGCGACGACGGAATCTGTCAAGCTCGCAATTACCATTCCTCCGCGCGTATCTCTATTCTCTACGATATAGAAACACGACACACAGATAATTCCTACCCTAGTACTTCTCGATGGAATTTAGCTCCGTTTTACCTATGCACGAATAGACATTTACGACGAGAAAGGGGACCGTTAATCACGTAACAACGAAGGATAATATTTCGCAGGTGAAACATAAATCGTTCTCCTCGTGCCTCACGTCCTTACGTGTTAAAGGACGATCCATCGATGAGACGAACGATGAATTGCCCTTCAACACGAGCGCGTCCATCAGACGCGTGTTCTGTCCCATTCACAATATATGCCTCCCCGCGTAAGTTGAACTGCGGTACTTCTCTTATTTTTTTCTTTTTTCTTTTAACTGATACACTAAATACTACGCGGTGCTCTTGAAGCGGCAGCTGTGTCAGAGATATTAAAAGTTTTACTTTGATCTGCTGATCGAGGAGAGGATGCGGGCGAGAAGGTCTCGCGTCGATTGTTCGATCCACGTTCAGTGGATCAAAAATTAGAATATCCTACGATCAATTTGTAATTTTCAGTAACCGGCGCACAGATTGTCACAGGACCGCGGCGCTTATGGACCGTCGTCGATTCGCTCGATCGATCGTCGCTCGGTAATTT
Source organism: Tetramorium alpestre (assembly GCA_021460005.1). Taxonomy (NCBI): domain Eukaryota; kingdom Metazoa; phylum Arthropoda; class Insecta; order Hymenoptera; family Formicidae; genus Tetramorium; species Tetramorium alpestre. The sequence goes on along the minus strand of JAJVSH010000075.1, from coordinate 189,896 downwards.
CAGCGCGGAATCTTGGCAAAAAACGTTTTCGCGTTGAGCAGTGATCGATAAGGTATTGCAGGCGGTATCAGCGCACTACGGGCTGCGAACGGTGCAGAGTGTGAAAATACAAACATCCGATGGACGCCGCTGTTATCAGTTCAGCGTAAGCTTTAATCGAACGTGGAATTCCCTATCAGTAATCGGCTTCTTAGAAGTAAATAATTAATTTATACCTTGTATCTCCGTGCAAGAAAAGAAACCCTCGCGATCTTTCCTTCTCTCTCTCTTTCTTCTCGTCGCCCGCACCGTCTCCTCGCGAAGGAATAAGGAGAACGTTCTAACTTAGATTAAACAATCCCAATTTGAGACCTGAGCGCGATGGAAAGTCGGCCTCGCTTCCTCGGGACTGCCTCTACATTGTTTGACAGGATTTCTACGATCCTGCTAGGCCGCGGAGCTACGACCGCGAGGGAATCTCGGAAATTTCAAATGCTGTTCGTTTTCGGGTTTCTCGAAGAGGGGGTCAGGAATCACCTGACGGGACGGTAGGTCGGCCTGAGCACTCGACTCTTCCTCTTTTTCTTTTCTTTTTTTTTTCTTTTTTTTTCCCCTACAGAAATGGGTCCTAAAGCGCGGAATGATAACGCGCCCCGGACGCCGCTCAGAACTCGACTATTACGGCTGAGCAGGCTGCCAATCCCTAGAACTCGAGCCTGTAGGCGCTGCAACTAGTCTCGTGATCTTGAAGATTGATGGTGCACCGGGACGCGGACGGCGACAAGTCTATGTGGTTCGCCGCGAGCGCTTCTTCGTTATCAGCGACCCAATAGCCCAAAGTGTCGGTGTCGTAGGTCGGAATCATGGTTACCTCTGATAAAAAGTACGATACGAAAGTCACGTCAGAGCCAGAGTACGTTGCATGATTAGTATAAATATTATATTATTATCCGAAATCAAATATTAATATTGTTATACTTTGATCATGATCAAAATTGAATTTTGATAAAATATCGAGAAAAATAATTGAAAAAATAAATAATTATTAATGTTGTTTAGGATCAAGTTATAAATTGTCGATTACTGAGAGAAAAATATAATAAATAATATTGATTGCAGTCGTAGAATTTGAATTATATAATGTATTTTTTAATTTTAAAGAAGAATAATAAAAACATAACAATATTCGCAATAATTTATCATGGAAAAATGTAGATTTATAATTTCTTGAATCTTAATAAACTTACCGAGATCCTTGTCTTCCCAAGTCTTTTTAGCTTCCAACAGAGCGTCGTAGACTTCTCGGCTGGGCTCGGTGCCGCTAAAGACGTAGTATCTCGCTCGCACTCTCTTGAAGAATTCCAAAGAAGTGTAGTACGAATTTCCGTGATGGGGCACATACGCCAGATCCATGTAAACCGGTTGAACTTTATTCTTCGAGTCTTTCACCTTCTTCTCATTCTTGCTAGGGCTTTCCGAACGTTTCTTGTTTTTGACATTTTCTGATTGGACCTTCTTCGCTTGCTTCCGCTCCTTTTTCGGCGTACCAGGCGCTCCTTTGTTCGATACTTCATTGGTCACTGGTGCGGGCGAAGGCAATCTAAGAGGTTCTCCCCAATTTTTTACAACGTCGAAATTCAGAGGATCGGAAGTTGTGTCACTTGAGCACGACGGAGATTGAGCAGGGTTCTTCAGATTAAACTTTCTGGGCGGTTTAGGAGACGGCAGACCGAGAGGAGTTCCCCATCCTTCTAAAGGATCTTTCTTCGAGTCACCCTTCGAGTCATCCTTAGCGTCGTCCTGGAACGAAGACGACGATGGACGATCTTTATCGTCGGCCGCTTCATGTCGAAGACTACCGTTCGTGTATCTAGGCGATATCCCGCTGCTGAAAGCCCCATTAGCTTCCTTCATCTCTTTGCGCTCCATCAGAGCCTTATCGAAGTCAAGGTCAGCCTCGTCGACGTACCGCTTCGCGTCCGGCTTCTCACCATAAGCGCCGGCGGGCTCCTTCTCGACTGTAAATCGACTATGAACGGAATCACTGCTTTTCTGTATACCAGTCTCGCCGTGGAAGGTCTTCATGGCAGAAATTTGTGGCGGTACTGCCGGCAATTCGCCGTAGAAGCTACTGCTCATAGCGGCCGCTGAGAATTCAATCTGCTTCTGTTCTTCTTGCTTGTCGGAAGCTGACTCGTAGCGACGCGTCACATCCGATGAATATCCGACTTGCGTCGAGGAGAAAGGCGAGCTGGGTGGATCGTCATCGGAATAGGTATGACGTTCCTCACTGCTACCCCACGGTTGTGTCATGGCCTTGCTACGCACGCTGCTGTGCTCACTCGGTGGACTAGCCGGACCGCGATCCTTTTCGCTGGTTGCATCATCGGATCCCGGACTATCGCTACGTTGCAGCTCCGAGGACTTAATGTTGCCAATGATGCTGCTGATCGCGCTCTCCGCGGCGTCTTTGCTTGGCAGACGTTCGTCCACCTTCACATCGGTTTTCTCGGTCAACACGACCGTCTCACCCTTCTCATTTGTCGTTTCCGTGACCTCTTTGGTGGTCGTCACTATTTCACCTTCGTCGGATACTGTCTTCGTGGTTGTGACAATAGTTCGAATCATCTCGCCCGATCTAAATCCTTCCGGCGTACCCGACGATCGACCATCTGATTTTCTATCGGGAGTTGATCTACCCGATACGTGAGGCTGCACCACAGCGCCGTCTCTGATCAATGGTGACATAGGAATCTCAGGCGTAGATTTGCCGCTGAAGACGATCTCCTTGGGCAGCGATATGTCTGGCGAGGACTTGCCCGAATAACTCTTGTCATCGGATATGAGTTCTCGTATTAAAGGAGACACCGGATGTTCGAATTTGTCTGTGTCTAAGTGTTCCTTTGCCATAGATTCGAGTTTATCATCCTGTTTTGGATCAGGTGTTGATTTACCGGAATCGTAGGAGGTTTTTACGTCGGGTGTCGCAGTGCCCGATGTTACAGTCGTAATCGTTTCTTTGATAATTTTCTCCGCGGGTTTAGTGGTTTCCGTCAATTTTTCCAATAATTCGTCGCCAGCCAAAGTATCCATGCTCTCCTTGACATCTTTCTTTGTGGTAATTTTGCCATCCGGATCAGTGATTGTGGTTACCGTCGTCACGATTCGCTTCACATCGGCGCTAGTCGTTGCGTCAGGCGCACCTTCGTCACTTACAACCCTGTAGGTTGTACCTGAAGTGGGATCTGTATAAATTTTCGAAGGATCAGTCTGCGCTAATTCAGCATCCGGTAATTCCTCCGTCACAATCGTCCGCGTTGTTCTTGTCGTAATCGTCTTTACATATTCACTGGAATCTTCCTTTGTATCATCCGTCTCTTCGTCAGGCATGACAATTTCTCGTTTGATCACTTTTGTGATAATTTCAGGCTCGTCTTGCTCAACAATTTCGCGTGTGACGACTTTAGTGACCACTTCTGGTTCATCATGTTCCACGATTTCCCGCTTGATGATCTTGGTAATCGTCTCGGGCTCGTCTTGTTGGATACTTGAGCGTTTAATTTCTTTGGCTACTTCTTGTGGTTCAATTTCTTCGATTCCCTTCATGACTGCAGTTGTTTTCCCAGATTTCGCTGCATCATCAGATGGCTTCTCACTCTCGCCAATATCGTGTTTTACTATTTTCGTAATTGTCGCTGAAATCCCCGCAGTCTCTTCAGGTTCGTCTTTATCGGCAGTTTCCGCGATCTTGCTTTCCCTCAGAATCGTAACAGCTTGAGCGGGTTGCCCATCTTTTGTGTCTTGCACGTCTGTTCTAGTTATGTGAGTCGTGGCCAGAGTAGACTCCGGTAATTTTCCGGATGCTTTGCCGGTTGTTTCAATTCCGGAAGTCGCGTCATGTGTAAATTCTGGGGTCGATTTTCCAGACAGTGTGGTTATATGCGTCGTCCGCATCTCTGTCATACCGCCGACAAAGGCTTTGTGGAACTGGCTTTCATAATCCGTCGGAAAATCAGGTTTATCTAACTGTCGCTCACTTGATTCCGGATACATCCCGATTCTGTATTCGACGGAAGATTTCCTAGCATCCGGCAATTCATAATCCATAGGCGCTGTTTCCTCATAGTGGTACATTGCCTTATCATAATCCTCTTCTTCTTCTTGATAAATTTCCATATCGATCACAGATTCTCTTGGGATCTTTCTCTTCAATATAATCTCCTCCAAGATCTCTAAGATAATGTATCTGGGTAGAGAAGTCTTGATGATTATCTCCTCAAGTATCACTTCCGTAATCTTCTTTCCTTTCTTTACATATTCCTCGTCCAAGAATTTCTCGATTTCTATTCGTTTTTCTTCCGATATCAAGATGTCCTCGTCTATGTGCGGTTCCGATCGAGCTGGACTATCCTGGGTCGATTTATCGGAAGGAATAGGCTCCGGACTCAAACTGGGGCTAGGGGCAGAAAGCGCCCCTTTTGAATCCTTGCTATATCGATCGCTCCCCACAGGAGATATCTTGCCTTCCGAACTTTCGCCCCTCATAGTGTCACCTGATTTTTCTTTTGTAGCACTAAATTTTTCTAAATCGCCTTCGATTACGGTATTCCTGGGTATCTTTGTCTTTACAATGATCTCTTCAATAATTCTGATGAGAATGTATCGTGGCACGGATTTGACAAGGACCATTTCTTCCAAGGTTTCTGGCGTGATTTTCTTTTTCTTCGCGATAAATTCTTCCATGATATATTCTTCTACCTCCGCTCTTTCTTGCGGCATCAGCGGTATCGCTTCTGATTCTTTTCCATATTGAGATTCGGACGAGGCTTCGTCGTCTATGAAGTCGAAGACCGCGCTCCTAGGCATGTTTTGCCGGCTGATGATGTCTTCTATTATTTCCATTACTATAAATTGTGGTACCGAATGCATCATAACCAATCTCTCGATCACCGTCAAACTGATCTTTCTTTTCCTCACAATGAATTCATCTAAAATGTATTTCTCGATCTCCGCCTTCTTCTCCGCTGTCACTTTAACGACGGCTTCTTCTTCGTCGTCCGATTTTTCTATTCTGCTCGGCTGTCCAATGTCCGGTTCTTTAAAATCGGCAAATCGTTTCTCGCGAATCTTCTGCATTTTTTTCTCGATTGACTCGGGGGAAGTTATAGGACTCTTGCTTTCTTTCTTACATTCATCCTTCTCATCGAGTGGTTTTCCTGTATCGAGATGTGAAACAAAAGCGTCCTTTTCCTCTTGAAGTAGCTTATCCTCAAATAAACTGGCTGTTCTGGATCTGCTGGTCGGTGTTTTCTCAACATCGAAGACGCTATGCGAACGTGATCTATCTTTCGGGGAACTGGCTCGCGACGATTTAGCAGATTCGTCTTTCAATGCCTTTTCGGCTTCCAAACTCGGCGAAATTGATCGTTCTCCCTTCACCGAAGTTTGCAAAACCTTGTCAATATCCTCGAGTCTTTCACTGGCAACACTTGATGACCTAGATTTGTCCTTTTGATCGTGCTTGTCATCCACTAAACTCGGTGATCTTGAGACATCAGACGGTGATTTCGGCTCCGTCTTGTCGCTAATGATGCTCAACGATCTTGACTTGTCGATGAAATCCAGCTCGCCGATGCCGGACGTTTTTAATTCGTCGACATCTATTTTCTCCATTGGATGTTTGTCGTCCATCGGCTTATCGAAAACAATGCTCGGGGATATTGGTCTGTCGTGCGGCATTTCCACATCAACGGTCGGAGATTTCTCGCCAGCACATTTCTTGTCATCCAATGCCTTCTCATCAGATTTATCGCTACCGACAGTGGGAGATTTACTTTGATCAACAGGTGGTTCTAATTTATCAGAAACGGTAGGCGATGTCGATTTTCCAAATAATTCTGCTTTCTCACTCGCGACACTTGATGATCTGGATTTGTCAGTTGGTAGTTCCATCACGTCTTTAAGATCTGGTTTTTCCTCTGTAACGCTGCTCGCTTTCGAGCCATCAGCAGATTTCTTCTCGTCAGACTTTTCACTTACTATGCTTGGAGATTTGCTCCTATCATGTGGCTCGTCCATTTTGTGAGGAATTACAGGAGATATCGGTTTCTCGATCGGTTCTTTTGACTCTTTTTGATCACCTGTCACGCTTATCACACTGGGCGATCTAGACTTGTCAGCCGATGATTCTAATACATCTTTCAAGTCCGCTACATCTCCAGCGACACTCGGTGGTTTGGAACTAACGGCTGACTTTGCCCCTTCACTGGCGACGCTTGGCGATTTGCTCCTTTCGAGTTCTTCCTTTTTATCCGCAGTTATTATCGGCGATTTTGCTTTATCCACTGATTCCTTTCGATCAGACGTAATACTCACAATACTAGATGACTTTTCCAACGACGATCGTTCTGTAATGTCTGTTAGATCAGCACTGCTTGGCGATTTTGGCGATCGATCTTCTAGTCCTTTTAGATCACTCATCACGGTAGGTGATTTTAATTTTTCATCAGGTCGCTCCGTGACGTCCTTCAAATCCGGTTTTTCTCCAGCAATACTCGGAGACTTGGAACGATCCGCAGGTGCAATTTCGTGCAATTCTTTCTGTTCTCCTGTAATACTAGAAGATCTCGATTTCTCTGCGGTGACATCCTTCAAGTCTGGCTTTTCTCCACTTACGCTTGGCGATTTCAAACGATCCGCAGGTTCCACATCTTTTAAATCTATTTTTTCTCCTGCGATGCTCGGAGACTTGGAGCGTTCGACTGGTTCCTTTTGCTCGCTCGTAACGCTGACGACACTCGGAGATCTTGATTTTTCTATCGGTGTTTCCGACACATCTTTCATATCCGGTTTTTCGCCGACAATGCTGGATGATCTAGATTTATCAAGAGGTACATTTATTTGCTCTCCCGTGACACTTATAACGCTCGGCGATCTTGACTTATCATGTTCGGCAACGGTCTTCAAGTCTGGTTTTTCATCAGTGATACTTGGTGACTTCGAACGACCTAGTTCTTTAAGTTCGCTAATACCGCTCGCCACACTCGGTGATCGTGATTTGTCTAATAGAGGTTGCATTACATCTTTCAGATCCGATTTATCTTCGTCAAGTTTTGGAGATTTCAATACGTCCTTTGGTACTTCGGCTTTGTCGTCGGGTGATTTCATTACTGGAGGCTGTTCCTGTTTGTCATCCTTAACACTTGTGACACTAGGCGACCTGGTTCTCTCTGGTAAGTCCATATCTTTGAAATCTATTTTTTCTACGGAAACACTTGGTGATCTAGAATGGTCACTTACTTTCTTGCTATCTGATTTATCACTAGCTATACTGGGAGATCTATCTTTATCATGTGATTCTTCAGTCTTATCAATAGCTTTAGGCGAATCTGGCCTATCAAAAATAGGGGATTTTGGTTTCTCTAAATAATGCTCCGTCACATCTTGAAGATCCGGCTTATCCACTGCTATACTCGGTGACTTCGAACTATCGCTGATCGCGCTTGGAGATCTAGCTTCGTCAATTGGTCCCTTTTCATCATAATGTTCACTCTCGAAAATAGGCAACTTCTCATTTATTTCTTTCTCAATGATACTAGGCGATTTCGGCTTGTCGGTTTCCTTTTCATCAATTTTATCACTTAGAACACTAGGAGACTTATCGAGAGATTTAATATCTTGCTCGGATTTTTCACTAACAGATTTAGATTTATCCATCGGTTCTTCTTCCTTTGGCTTCTGTAGTTGTTTAACGTCCGTGGCAATTTTATCTTCTAATTCCTTCGCTTTCTCTAAAGATATTGGCGATTTTTTGTCTATGATCGATTTAATAGGTTCAGGTAATTTTTTAATATCTTCTTCGGTAATAGGTGCCTTTGCAAAGTACATTTCAGATTTATCTGTGGGTGTCTTCGAGAAAATTGTCTCGGCTGGTGAAACGTCCTCTGAATGGAGTGATTCGGGTGTCTTTGCAACACCTTCTTTCTTAGGTTCTGGAAGCATCTTCTCGATTGGAAGTTTAGGTTTTTCGGTTGATTCTAGCGGAGATTTTTGCATTGTCATATCAAGAGGGGATCCTGGTTTTTGTATATCTTCATGTTTCACATCAAGCGGTGAAGGAGATCGTGACTTCTCAATTTTTTCGATAGGCGAATCAGGTTTTTCGATCTTTTCTTTAGCGGGAGATTTTGATTCCTCTTGTTCCTCCTTAGGCGATTTCGGTACATCTTTTTCAGCAATTTTATCCGATGCCATTAAGTCTTCTTTTTCCACGGGAGATTTCGGTTTTGTAATATCTTCTAGTTTCTCTGGCACCGTTGGCTTATGCAATTCCCATTTTTCCAAACTGTCTTCAAGATCCTGCGAATCACGAGGACCAACGGGTGATTTTTCCAAGCTATCTTCCGGAGTAATCTTATCCTTAACTTCTGGCGCAGATTTTTCGGAAATGCTATCCTTCTCGGGAGTACTCACGCTTGAGTGCGAGTCCTTATCTAAAAGTAAAGAATCTTTATCTGGTGTAGATTTAGCGGATATATCCTTAAGAGAATCGTCCGGTGTGACGATCTTCATGAAAGTTATGCTACCGGTTGGACAGATCTCAATTTCTTCTCTGCCATCTTCGCTACATGCTGTAACTAACATCCTTTTGACGGTGCCATCGTCAATTTTTGAAAGTAATTCTTCTTGGGGACTCTTCTCTTCCTCAGTTATTGGAGTTTTTTTAATTTCTGTGGTCTCTAATAATTTCTTATCGTCTTCAAGTACTTTTACTTTCGGCTCTTGTGTGAAACCTGTTGCATCCGCGATTTTTGTTTCCGGCTTTATTTCTTCAGGAATTTTTTCAGGAGGATGCGTAGTATCTTTTAATATTTCTTTAATAGGACTTGTTGGTTTTGATTTATCTTCTTTTGTTTCAAGTTGTGGTTCCTCGACTTTTTCTTTAACGGGCTCAATCTCTTTCATTCCAAGCTTCTCGTCCACTGCCTTCGGGCTTGGAGTAGTTGATTTAGAAATGCCTTCTGGTGCTCCAACATCAATCGATGGTCGTTTGTCGGATAAGTCTTTGGATGTTTCCTTACTTGATTCTTCAATCAAAGGCTTCCCTGCGGAGACCGATGGTATCGATTTAGCCTCTTTCAGAAAAATGTCATCCGTCTTTTCCTTAGCCTCGTCCAAATATTTCTCGATGGTATCGGCGATTTCCGATATCTCGGCTGCTTTCCGTTCTTCAGGTTTCTCAGCTGGTTTAATATCCTTTACGATCTGAGACTCTTCTTCTCCCATTTTTCCTTTGGTTTCTTGCACGAATTTTTCATCCGCCTCGATCACCTCACTCGTAGTATCTTCCGCGGCTTCTTCAACGTCTTCTTTCTCTTTCATCTCGTCCGCTTTCTCGGGAGATGTGATTGGTACATCACGTACTTTATATTCTTGTTCGACAGCTTCGAAGTCGTCAATCACGTCTTTCTCGTGCTCCTTCGGAATCAGAGGCGAAATTTCTGGGATCGCTTTCTTCGTGTCAGCTGCATCGGAAATCCTTCTAGGTACACTGACAAATCCATCCACTTCTTCCTCTTCGACGTCTTCCTCTTCCGACATGGGCGATAATAATTCCTCTTCACTACTCATTTCTTGTTCGAGCACGTCCTCCTTCTTGTCTTCTTTCAACTCAAGTGGAGTTTTTTTCTCTTCAGAACTGAGCATTTCAGTGATCGATTTTCTTTTCTCACCCAATATTTGAGATTCTGGGATTACTTCCTCCTTGATACGAGATAATTCTTCCTCGGTTACACTAAGTACTGCATACCTCGGAATTTTTCTCTTAATGATAATTTCTTCGATAATTTCTATAATGATTTTCTTAGGTACCTTCTTTTTACCACAGATTTCTTCAAGTTTTTTAAGGTTAATGTTTTCTCCTTTGGTAATGAATTCGTTAACAATGTATTCTTCAACTTCCGTTCTTTTTTGCAAAGTTATTGATTCTTCCATTTTTGGAATTTCTACGCTAGGCGCCTCGACTGATTTTTCTTTCTCGTCCTCAGGTGTCTTTTTAGACATTGCTAATAATTCTATCTCCATAACATCAAGTACCATGTTCCTGGGAATATTTCTTTTAGTAATAATTTCTTCGATAATTTCAATAAGGATTTGCTTGGGCACAATCTTCTGAGCAGAAATTTCGTCGATTGTCGTTGCAGTGATCTTTTTGCCCTTAATAACGTACTCATTCACGATAAATTCCTCAATTTCTGTTTGTTTCTGAGGTATAATCTGTTCTTTCTCTGCGATTGGAGCAGCAGCAATTTCAGCAACGGATTCTCGTTTTGCAGTTATGTCTATTTTCGGCGTTATCTGCTCCTCTGCTGATTGCTCTGGCGATTTTTCCGGAGATTCTTTCTTAACTATTTCTGATAACATCGCTTCAGGAACGTCCAGTATCATATGCCTGGCAATCTTTCTCTTAATAATGATTTCTTCGATAATTTCGATAACAATCTTCTTAGGCACGACTTTCTTAATCGAAATTTCCTCGATAACTTCAATAGTAATTCGTTTCCCTTTGACGACATATTCGTTAACGATATATTCCTCGATCTCCATTCTTTTCTCAGGCGTGATAGATTCCTTCATCTTCAAAATCTCGAGATCGCCCACTACGCTTTCTTTAGAAAGTCCCTTCTTCATGATAATTTCTTCGACAATATAAATTACGCGTTCCTTCGGGAGGCGCTTTACTATCGTGATATATTCGATCACTTCAATTGTAATCTTCTTCTTTTTCGTAATAATCAATTCCTCAATTACTTCTTCAATGGACGCTGCTCTGCTAAGGACTTGCTTGATATCCTCCGATAACTTGGGAAGTTCCCGAAAACCGATCTCCAATCCTTCATCATATATCTTATCCGCAACGAATTTCGGTGAAGTCGGCGTAGAACCGGGAGTCACCATCACTATCTCCGCCTTCGCCGGCGAAACCTTTTGCTCGAAGCCGATCACGGGCTCTTCTATCTCCTCAAATTTCTCCTCGGAAGATGGTCCTTTCGCCATTTTTTTTACGCATATGTCCTCGATACCAGCTTGCATCACATCTACCCGACACGTATCATCTTCCGTTGGTTTTTTGTGTTGATCGCAAATAAGCTGATCGTCCTTTAACATCTCTGCACAAATCTTTTGTGCGTCTTGCTTGTCCCTCGTTACGTCCTTCACGGGCGACGTTATTATATCGTCTTTTTCCTTCACCACTTTTATGCAAGGTTCTTCCTTTATCTCGATAGCGCCGGGTGTCTCATGCGCCAAAAGTTTTCCGGGCTTCTCAAGCTCTTCGTGAACTGGAAATACTTCTGTAACATCGACTTTCTTCGATGTCGCAACATCCTCATGAGCGAGTTCTTTTTCTTCTAATTTAGCGACCTTCTCCGGAGATATTTTTTCACTTGGTATGGAAGGCTTTCGTTCCATCGAAATTGAAACAATTTCTTCTTTCGATGGTTTTCTGTCTGTCGGAATTGGTGAAATCTCTTCCTTCTTAGGGGTTTGTTCGAATAGCGCTTTGTCGAAAAGAAAATCATCTTCCTTGAGGACCTCGGCGACTTTCTTCACAATTTCTATGACATCCTTGGGTTTATCTTCAAGCTCGATGCCTGCAGTGCCAGCAAGGACTTCTCCGATATCCCTGACGGCTTCTTTCACGTCTCTGTACGGTCCTTTTATTTCCTCTTCGTAATCGTTGTCGAACTCTTCATCTTTCGGTATATCAAACTTGACTTTTTCCGGTTCTTTTATATCGGTCAAGTGGCTCTCGATGTGTGGCTTTATCTCTTCCAACTTTTCGACCACTCCTTCCAAAGTATCCTTTACCGCATCTTTCAAAACAGATGATGCTTCATGTACCTCGGTTATCTCTTCCTTAATTTTATCCTCTAAGGATTCTAACGAATCTCTTAAACTATCTTTCACAGTTTTGAATTTTTTCGAGGCTTCCTCTAAAAGTGCCTTTACCTCTTCTACATCTTCTCCGGTGTCTTCCTTCAAAAGTTCAATCTCCTTCGCAATTTCCTTGTCTTCAATTGGTTTCACCGGTGAAACGACTGCTGGTGATACATCTTTCGCAAGGAATGATTCCTCGATTTTGTCTTCTACTTTTTTAATCTCATCCAATTTATCAGTTGGAAGCTTCTCTTCGAAATCCGGTATACTTTGTTTGTGTGCGTCCAGTATCTCTTCCTGTAAAAATGCCGCGGTTTCCTTGATGGCGGCCACTTTCACGTCAGCAATCGTGGGTTTCGCCTCTTCAAACGTTTCAGGTTTGTCAGCGGCCTTACCAATTTTAGGGAACATCTTTTCCATATCCACCTCTTCTAAGAGCGTCTTCTCTTGCACTTTCGGTTCTTTCGGAGAACTCGATTTCGACGAAGATTTTTCATCGGAATCCTTCTCAGAATCCTTCTTCTTTTTAGTCAATTTATCGATACCTTTCTCAAACTTGTCCGCCACCTTGCCGAAGAAGCTGAAGACACCCTTCTGCTCTTTTGATGGAGTGGGTGGTTCTTTACCCTCCTGCGCAGTCGGCGATGGCTTCTCTTCTTTTCCCTTCTCGAAATCTTCCATTCTGTAGAGTTTAGGATCGACTTCTTCATGAACCGGCAGATCGGCGACCTCGTCAGGTGTTTTAACGATGTCTCTTTGTAAATTCTGCATTGCCTGACGAACATCAAATACCTTGACTTCCGGCTTGGCGACCGCGGGAACTTCCGGAACGACTTCCTTCTTTTTCACAGGAGCATCCTTCTCTTTTACCTCTTCAATAACATGTTTCTCGTCGATATCCTCTTTTATTTCATCTAGCGGTATTCTCTCGTCTTCAGGCAAAGTTGGAGCAGTTGTGGTAGCCCCTGATTCTATCGTCGAGATTCGCTCTTGAGATTCTTCCATTTTTTCAAGAATATTCTCTTTCTGATCACCGTTCGGCTTCATGTCCGTATCGGTCGTCTTTTTTTCCGATGAATCCAGTTTGTCCGGACTTAGGCTAGATTGCTCCTTCGTAATGTCCTCGCTGTCTTTCTTGCCGGAGTCGTCCTTCTCTTCGGCTTTCTGTACAATTTCGGCTGCAGAAGCAATTATCTCCTTTACTTCTTCCTGTAATTGTTCTTTATGTTCTGAAGATAGCTCAGAGATTTCTTTCTCTTTCTTATCGATCTTTTCTACCTTCTTTTCAGGGCTGTCATCCTTTCCCTTTTCTTCAGGTTCCTCCTTCTCGCCCTTTTCCTTCATCGCTTCTACATCTTTCAGCGTCTTCGCTTTTTCCGACTGCGCTTCGTCGAGAACGTGCTTTTGTTCGCCCTCACCGCTCTGAGCAGAATCTTCGGTGTAAACCTCTTCTTTCTCCACAATGAGATATTCATCTTCTTCAGTCAATTCTTGACTTTCTTTTCTAGAGCCTTCCTTCTTAGGCACATCTTCAATTTCGGCGGTGATATCCTCTTCTGTGATATCCTCTTCCTTCTTATCAGTAGCCTCAGCTGTGATTTCATCATCACCTTCGAAACGATCCTCCTTTCGGGTTTCCTCGATTCTTTCCGCTTTTTGTAAAACAGCTTCAATTTCTTCCACCACTTCTCGCTCTTCCTTGAGATCTGCCAGCACTTTGCTTTCTATAGAATCTAATGATATATCTTCAGATTGTTCGACTAGACTTTTATCGGTCGGTTTTACAGCTTCTGGTTCTATGCCAGACGGAGTCGAAACTGTGGACGAATCGGTGGTGCCTTTGTCGCCTTTCACTTTACGAATCACGCCGTCTTTATCGGACTTTACAGAAGCGGTTGGAGTACTGCGAGTAGATTTCGCTGGACTGCCCGGCATACGGGCTTTATTGGGACTGACTGGCTTCGCGCGACGGCTGATCGGCTTCCTGTCCATTGGTTTAGGTTTCGCGGACACCTTGACGGCGGGTCCTGCGGTATTCTTCTCGATCTCGGACTTCTTTTGTTCCACGACTTTTCTGTTGTTGGCCTCCTTGGCGCTCTTAGCTGGAAGACTTGGAACAACCTTGGTCGTCGGTTTTGCCCTCGGCGCAGCCTTCGATATCTCCGTCTTTGTTGCAGTGCCATTCAGAGTCTTCTTCGGGGTAGTCGGAGAGGACTTCATGACATCTTTCTTCTCTGTGCCGGAAAGTTTGCCTTTTTTTTCGCTCAATTTCGGTTTCGGAGTTACATCGCTCTTCTTTAACTCAACTTTCATTTTACTTTCTTTTAGTTCTTTTTTCTTTGGTTCAGGCTTGGATTTCGGTTCTTTAGGTTCCTTAGGTTCTTTAGGTTCTTTAGGTTCTTTAGATTCTTTAGATTCTTTAGGTTCTTTAGGTTCTTTAGGTTCTTTAGGTTCTTTAGGTTCCTTTGTCTTTTCGGACTCTGGTTTGATTAAATCAGTCTTTTTCACATCGTCCTCTCGTTTTTCTATTTTAACTGGTTCTTTTTTCGGTTCCTTCTTTACCTCTTTCAATTCCTTTTCTATCTTCTTACTCTCCTTTGCTTCAATCTCGAGTTTCTTGTTCTCTACGACTTTTTTCGTTTTCTCAGTTTTGAGTTTACTCGTGGATATAATCGGCGTCGATTGAGAGGTACTCTTGAATGCAGTCTCGTCCGCGGCCTTGATGGACTTGGGTTCCGATGGTTCTCTCTTCTCTTTCTTTTCCAAAATTTTCTTAGACTCCTTCTCGAGAAGACTGAATTTCTGCTTGGCCGGCTTGTCTCTGAGCGTCGCCAAGGACACTGACGGCGAAAGTGTCTTCGCTGAACATACCGGATGCTTCAAGAAGTCAAGATGTTTCAATCGTTCGAAACCTTCAAAGATCTTGTGTTGCGGCGTACTTCCGGGAAAGAGAATCCGCGTGATATTGTCCTCAGGGTTGGCCGGCTGCCAAACCAGAAGCGCGCATATCGACACGAGATTCTGGATCGGAAATGAGAGATTGTTCGAATCTTTCTTGTGAGAGCCTGCGAATAGCTTCGAGTCCGACGTGTGCCACTTGGCCAGGAACTCGCGCACCTCGCGACTGTCCTTGCTCGGACTGAGCACGTACATGTCCAGCGTGCCATGGCCCACTTTGTGATAAAGATTGATCGGATCTGGATCTCTGTAGCAAGGGTGAGCACGGAGACTAATGTGTCGAAGATTCACCACCATCTCTTGACCAATGTCAGTGAGGTTGAGGACGAGCGGATCGATGTCCTTATCGCCATCGGGTGAATTTGATTGTCTTCTTTCCTGCATCGTGAGTATTTATTTGATGAGAAAATATAGTGAAGTGTTAGCGATTATTAAGAAGAATTTAAATTATTACTGTAAATATATTGAGGAACTTTCTCTCTAAAAAGAGCATTACAACAATGACTTACGACTAAATTACAGAAGAAATGGCCGATCTGAGGGTAGACGTGCATCTCCTTCTTCTTGCGAAGAACGCTAAACATGCCGCCGATGTTACTATTATTTATCCTAGTGACTAGAACAGCATCCAATCGATCCAGATGCCTAGTGAAGTCCCAGAAGCATGCTTTCCTGGCAAAGCCGCCGTCGACGAGCATGTTGAAGCCGTTTATACCGAAAAGCGCGGCGTCACCTTGCCCACCGGGGAAGACGTATAAGGTCGGATGGCTAAATCTAATATTTCCAACGACGTCGGACGATTCCATGAGCTGGTCCAGGGTTTGCGGCACGAGGTACTGTCCGATGTAATTTGTGAAACTCGTGATGGCCGGTACGCCAGCCGTGAGAACATCGTCGGGATTCACTCTGACTCTGCAAGCTCTGCAAATGTAAAATTTACGACGTGAAATTGCCACGAAAGAAATAGCTTCTGCTCTGCGATGCAAATCAGAATTGTCCGTGTAGAAAAATGTATGAGATACGCACCTGCAACAACCTTCCTTCGACAATCTATTTGTCGTCCAATCGCCGACACCCGCACAGTGTATATCTACGGTAACGCTATTCTCGTAGGCACGAAGGACTCTCTGCACCTCATGTTCACTGAATACATCCAGAAAGTCTGCGAGACTGAAGGTTCCATCCTAAATAACAAAAATTGATAACTCAAGACTCTTCACATTTCGCTCAGCTATTAATTAATGTCACAATCATTAACCATCGAATATATTCATTTAAGGTATAAGTACCTGCAGTATCCAGGAACCATTGCCACCGAATGTGTATCCAGCGTGTATGATGTGTCGATGCTTCGTGAAGCTTGCAAGAAGATTGCGAATACACTGTAACAATGTATTCGTCTGCGGGTGAATGAGAACTTCCGTCACGAGGTTCTCGGTGGCATATTGGATCAACCTTTCGCCTGGAAATTTCATTGTAACAATCACTAACAAATTGCATGACATCATAATAATTAATTACATGTAATATAACGTGAAACAAATCAAAGCAACATGTTTGCGACCGTTATAATTACCGTTTCTGGCTTCCTCGCCTTCAGGGGCTTGCGCTACTAAGGCCAATAATTCCTTCTCCAGATCTACATGACAACTGTCTTTATCCCATGATAGAAAACCTGCAACATCGAAGAGAAAAACGGCGATTGCTGAAAATAGCTGAACTTCTAAACGGAATCTTCTTCATACATGTTAAGCAGATACCGATATCGGAAAACTTATGAAATGAAATCTGCATATAAATCACTACTCTTCTTCAAGAACGGGTGTAACTTTAGATATTCCGACAACATGTTCTCTCATGAACTTGGCCAAGCTTTTCCGAGCCTGGCACTGATATTTTGAATGGAAAGTAGGTTGTTCTCATTTTAGATCATCGTTGTATATGCGCGGCTATTCTAAGCTAGAAAAGTCAGCTTTCCGAAATCGCTCTAAACGGATACTTCGGGGAAAAGGGACAACGGGGAAATACGAATGTAATATAAGGATTACAACTGTCATTCAATTTTATCATTCTTCCAAAGAAAACTTTTTGAACGTTGCTTAAGAAAGATATTTTAAAGAATTTTTGTTTGAAGCCTTTTTAAATATTACCCGAGTATAAGACATTTATAAGTGAATGGAGTAGTAGGTCATAACTGCGTATAAATGTGCAAGACTGCAGCGGTTTGGCTTCGTAGAAGGCTTCATAATTCAGCTGTAGTACAGCATCGAGTGATGTAAGGTTAAGGTTAAGATGTTAGGCTGTCAAGACCAGTTACAGATTGATTGATGAGAAAAATAAATTAGGTATCGCATTATAAGCACAACAGCACAATTTTCTTTGATGTTTATCAACAAACATAAAGCGTATCTGACGCAGATTGAAATAAATACGGAAAATAATACATCTCTATTTATAATGTTTGTACTGATTTACAATTACAAGTCTAATTAGAGGGTTTCATATAATATTTAAAATCGAACGACATTTATATTAAAATTAATTATTTGTATTTAAAAGAGCTCAAAAAGAAAAATTTATATCATGAGATAAAATTAACATACTAATGAGGTTGGACAATATCTCTATTTATAATTATCAGTGCATTAAAATGCTAATAAAGTTTTCGTTTAAAATTGTTTTAATTACTATATGAATATGAAATATCAATTACGAATTACATTGCGCACGGTTAATGTAAAAGAAGAAAAGAGAAAGTGCATCTCAAAACTTAATTGAATAATTAGGATGAATGAATCAGCCAGTCGCAGTTTGTCATAAGGGTTGCTTGGGGCGGACGTTTTATGACGTCACCAACACCGCACCCCGTCACGTGGTTCCTTACCAGCTGGCAATCGATCGTCGCACATCCTGTACCCACCCTTGCCAACTTTAACGCAGAGATACTCTACTTTTGACATTGCAAAAAATTTCCGATACTCTCAGCATCCTTTTTAAATAAATTTTAGACTAATTATAATGGAGATGGCAAAAAGAAATTTAAAAAATTAGGAATAAAAGAATTTATTCTTAATATAATTATTACATTAATGTGCCTTATAAAGAATATATATCCAATGCTTCAAACGTATTTAATAAATTACAAGGTATTGATAACAGCATCTATATTTCCAGGATCGATTCTCTGTAATTCCTGTAAATTGATTTTATCGCTCAATATTTCATGATTCAATCCAAGTGTGAGTGCTTTTCTTAGACCTCTTTCCGCAAACGGAAATATTAAAAAACCCCACCCGGCATCTCGTATGGAATTAAAGGATTGATGATGCAGCACAATGGAACGTACATAACTCGTTGCCAAGGGAGTTCGGATTCGCTCTCGCGTAATTCTATACTAGCGTGTACACAGACAAGTCTGGTTCGAGACGTTGCCTGGCAACGTCGTTGTATCAATCAATGCCGAGGATAGAGAGGAGCCGGAGAAAATTAACGAAAAAGAAAGAAAAAGGAGAAAAAAACCAAGCAGAAGGCGTTAGTCAGTACAACGAATTCCGCGCGGCTTCCTCCCTGCCTCCAATTTTATCCCGCAATAAGAGAGTAAATACGTGTTGCATACTTTCCAGTAAACGTGGACGCTATTATTAGCCGCCCGACTGACGAAATATATATCGCATTTTCACAATATTACACTCAAAACCGCAAATATGCGAAATATAAATTTGCGAACATGGACAGACTGCCAAAACAAATCGAATTCGTTAATTGATTGATCACTTACATTTCATTAATCTTTCTATGTAGTTCTGCTGTTAATGCTTTTAAGCAAATCTCCAATTGATTAAGTAGATTGTTAAAAAAAATGATTTATGTAATATAAATTGAAAAGATTGCATGTCCATTATATCGAGTCTTCTGATAGCGAAAAGTCACATTGTTAGAGTGGAACACATCGAGTATGCTCGACATATCAAACTGATCAGAAGCCCCAAAGCTGATACGAGAGAAGCCGTTTCTTAATGCTCAGCTGGGTGATGTTACTTAATTCTCTCTGACCCCCACAGGTTTTGACTGCAATGTCAGTATCAGAAACATCGCGACAAGCCCGAAAATTTACATAGGACGTGTCTCTTTAAGAAACGTTTAGTTATCGATTTGACTTCAACATATAAAACGCATCGGAGCTCGAGATTATTTTTTTAATGCACATTTTTTTTAATACACATTTCGATGCTACGAGTACAACGTACGAGAAAATAATTTTCATTAGGATAAATTCATTGAATTTGGATTTTAATCATAATCAATATGTGATTTGTGAACTGTTATTAATCAATTGATATCAACGGATTAATAGGTAAAAATTTTAATCATATCTTCATTTAAAACAGGTTTTATTTATATTTGCAATTTCGATTTGTTCGGAATGATAGATTGCTTTTGCGGAAAACAAAGCAGATAAGTTTCTCTTTCTCTCTATTTATTATCGGAATAGAGCTTCTAATTGGCATCAACGTATTTTAAAACATATTACCGCATTACCGCATTGGCTGTTGATTTACTATTTTAATGAACTCGATCGCTCAAAACGGATAGTGTTGACTCGCCGATGACTATAATGTGTCTAGTCGTGGCAATAATTTACAATTAATCAATTACCGGAACCAAAATATCATTAATTAAATCACGCGGCTATTACGAGAATACCGTACGAATCAATTGCTCGATGATTCGTTAAGTACTAATTGACCAAAATAGATTTAGAGCAACAGAAAAAAAAGCACATATAAATACTGAACAAATAAATTTTTGGGTATTTCAGAAATTTTTCTCTTAATTCTCTAAACTCGTTTTCAGTTACGTTCGTTTTTGTGGCTCTCTAATTTATTTTATTAGCGGCAACACCGAAAATAAATACAATTTGCAATTGCAGTTAAAGGCAACTTGGCCATTAATTAAAACAGATGTTTTAATTAAATTGCTCACGGGCTTTGCATTGCGAATTTCCATTTGGCAGGATGAATCATCGCGCCAATCGAAGAAACCGCGCGGAATCCGAAATTCGACGTCAAAGTAAATCACGCGTAACAAAAAAAAAACCGCGAAAAAATTCGGCTGCGCGTTTCGACAAATGGAGCGGAAAAACATTGTGACTTTAAAGTGTCGCTCGGACAGAATGATATCTGCTGTCGAGTGGACAAGAAATGGCGCTAGATAATCTGTCAACGATTTATCTTGCAAACTGAAGGGCGCGTTCGTTCTACCGAAAATCCCCGGCTTTAATCGCGAAAACGATATTTCGTCATCATGCCCACGAGTACGCGGTTGTAAAACATACATATACACGTAGCGCGCACTGTCCGTGGGACAGCCCGCGGACGTCGACGTATCTAATGTATTCCGCGGTTTCCTGCTTTAGAGCGTGACGTTCTGACACGTCGCTTGTACCATACGCACAATGGGGATGTATCTAAATAGGCGATCGTCGTGTGAAAAGTGTAGGAGGACTATTCACGATCGAACGCGGTAATATATACGGCGCGCGTCGCAATATATTACATTTACAAAAAGAGGGAAAAAACCAAGGCCAGCCCTTTATCTAGCAAGGTTTCCTCTCCATATGGATAATTCGATACCATCCTCCCTGACCTATAATATTTCCACACCAGGCGAGATTGTTTTTCTTCTCTTTCAAACTGGCGTCGCAAAAATAAAAATGTGCGAACGTTATTGTTAGATGTAATTCGACGTAATTTGCATCGCACGAGAAATTTCCATCTCGGCTCTTATCCCCATAATCTCTCGCGACACATAGAAGAAATATTTGACACTCGATGTCCCTATGGATTAGCAGCTTAAGCTAAGTATAGACAAAACTGCGCGGTTTCCTCGCGGCAGCTCCCGCTTCGTGCATCCCCTAGGGCACTCGTATTTCTCGATTTGCACATTTGACTTTCCCCCTTTTTTTTCCTTTGGCCGACGACGGATGCCGGGAATGCTGGGTTTGTCCCGACTATGTTTAGAAATGATTTTGTCGTTGTCCTGCCTGCAACGCGCCTACATGTCACGATGCGTGTAGTAAGTACACGTGCGACATAAAGTATCGCTTTAGCAGCCGGGAAAAGAGATCATTATGCCTGTTTATTGGCCAATAGAAATTTCTTTTCTAAAATTATATCATGAGAATGTAAAATAAAAGGAAAGGAAACCGGTACGCTTTTGCGTGCCCAATCGCACCGTAATATTGTAGTTGTAATACCACAGATCCACTATAAATGTAAATATGCTCCAATATCTTGAAAACAACATGAATATCGGTTGAACTGAAATATAAGCGGGCGTAAAGCCTTTGTAATGTAAGAGGGTCAAAAAGTTTGTCGGAAAATCGCTGACGTAGTTCTCGATTAATCTCTCAGGAAGAAATGTCAAAGAAGTGGTCGATAATGACCCATTTGTTCGGTTCAACAATTTATATATTTATATATTTAGGCGTTTTATTATGCAAATATTGTATAATTTCACAAACGAATAAATACTTTAAAAAGAATAAGAGTAAATAATACAATATTGACAATCTTCTCTCGCGATAATTTTATTTTTATAATATATTTTCTTCTGGATTTAATATGATAGAATAACATATATATATATATAATTATACGATACGTGCCGATTTTATCGATATCTATGTGAATCCGTGCAAGTTCCGTGTATTGTGAGGGTCTTTGATCGAGTGCGGGGTTTGACAAGTCGAAAGTAGATCCGAGAGAAGGAGAGGAAGAGAGGAAAATAGTAGCGGATATTCAGAAATGCAGTGCACGACCTCGGCAGAGGGAGCATAGAGATCGACCTAGCTCACACACTCGTTGCTATTTATATTTCCAAGACAAGGGCGAAGACCTGGATCAAGGATTGAGAGTGGAAGTGACAGGGGCGATTTTTTTTGCTCCGAAAGGTCGTCGTAAAAGAGGAGACGTAATGGAGGAGACATCTTACCGAAAGAGATTATACTCGTTCAAAATTACGAGTACCATAAAATTTTTCAAAATTGAAGATATCTTTCGTTACATTTTCTATTTTCCTCATTTTATTCCGTCTTTTGTTTTCTTGCGCACTTTATTGTGAAACTGTTAGAGATGCAAGTTACAATTATTTACGATCCTTTTCGCGATATTTCATGTACATATATGGCATAGATGAGAGCAAAGCAATCAGTAGTCTCGAAATAACAAACGAGCTAAATGTAGCTGGGATATGCGCGGGATATGAAAAATCGCAGAATGATTATTCTCCATCTCTGCCAATATTTTACGCAATACCGTGCACACGTAATGCACATGTGAAACATTTTAAAATCATACTTGATAACTCAGAGAGAGAAACATATTTTCATTCTGTTGACCTTTCACATTACTACGTTATCCATAAACATTTTCTATCGAGCGCACCAGGTACAAAAGTAAATTTTAATTAACGGTACGATCGAGTGGG
Source organism: Tetramorium alpestre (assembly GCA_021460005.1). Taxonomy (NCBI): domain Eukaryota; kingdom Metazoa; phylum Arthropoda; class Insecta; order Hymenoptera; family Formicidae; genus Tetramorium; species Tetramorium alpestre. The sequence continues at coordinate 167,534 of JAJVSH010000075.1, read as the reverse complement.
AGAGAGAGAGAGAGAAAGAGAGAGAAACGAAAGGCGCGAGAAATATCCAGATCATTTGCTTGTTAAGTGAAATAATATTCGTGCGAGAGGAAATATCTACTTGCCGAATGCAAATACGGACATCTGGATAATTCGAAACGCGCGTCGGTGCATTTAGTAATGTCAAATTATAGAGATCGGGCCGTGTTTGCGACGTGACACCGATTTATCTCGCGTTACATTATTCAGCACGATTTCATCGGGATAAGCGGCCTGCCAGGGCCGCGAATGCGCCGCGCCGCGCCGGTACGCCAATTGGCCCGGCGCATAAACTGATAAAGCGTATACTTTGCGTCGGCGATTTAACGCGCACGACGATTACATCGCGTTGCCAGCACTTTCATCGACCCCGGCGTGGGTCTTCCAAATTGAATGCGATGACTCACGGGCGGGGTCAAAGCACGTGGATTTTCATAATTGCGCCGAGCAGTAGTGGTGTGGCAAGTGGGCAAGCTCGCTCGTCTAGATACGTACGACGAGATACGCGTATCGCTATGCGAGAAAGAAAGACATAATGGAGAGAAAGTGGAGAGAAAGAGAGAGACTCGCCCACCGTTTGGATTGTGCTCCTCTCATTGCGAAACTCGCCCGCAAATGCCACTCCGTTCCCTTACCTCTTCTCGTCGCAGCCTACCTTTCAGATGTACCCACTTAGCAGCCGCGACTCGAGAGACGCACGAAAAATCCCGGTCCCGCCGGAATGATTAATGAAGGAAGCGGAAGAGAGTCGAGGCGCGCGCGCGCGCGCGTTGGCGTTGGCATTTTCTTCCAGCGAATGTTGCGGAGAACGCGGGGATCGTGCGCATTTATTACGGCCGATAGGAACGGCCGGAAATGTGTCTGCTGCACTGAGCGAACGCGAGAACGCAACGTCATTCCGCGAATAGAACCTCCCCTCGGTCGTTTCACGTGAGTTTTAGGACAATGATGGCGTTTCTCGTGCCGCTGTCGTGATGTTCCTCGAAGAACGTTGGGTTCGATATCGAAAGTCCGTAGATAAGCGTACAACGAATTTTTATGTTGGAGACATTCTCTCACGCATCGTCGCATCGAATCCATTGAATTTGTCCGAGTCCGGACGAAGGCAGGCAACCATAACGGGGATGTCTTGGTGCGAAGCACAAATAATACTTCGCCGCGGCAGCATCGTCTTCAGATTTACTCGCTGATGTGTGCTGAGTTCATTTCGCGCGAAGTCAACGCTGTCGAAGAGTCAGGGAGGCGACAGGGGGCGGAGAGAGATGAATGTGCGATGAACCGTGATTCCCAGGTAACGTGACCCGTTTGTAGTTCAAGCGTGTCTGAATTGCTTTGGCTTCACGAGGCCTGCACTTGTCTGCGCTTAGGACACAACCACGTGCGGATCGCTCATGTACGCACATACGCACTGTTACTCGCGATTAGACTGCCTCGTTGCAGTCAAGGATTAAAGCTCTAATAATATGAAATTTTCCCGAGTTCAACGTTTCAGTGTTGTACGAAAGATTCGTGTAATAGAGGATATATAAATGTAACAAGAATATTTTAATGTTTGCAATTTGTGTCGATATGATAATTATTTTTAAAGTTTGATCGGACAGTCAAGTTGAAGTTTAAATTCTTTATCTTTCTATAGCAGAATAAGGAATATGTTATCAGGATTGTTTATGTATTAATTCTGAAATGTCCAGATATTTGGAGGAATATGGATTAAAGTTTGTATGCGCTCTTGTAATATGCGAATTTCAAGGAAAATAAAAAAGAATGAAAGTTTTAGAGATAGATTACTAATAATAATAAATCATTGTCAAAAAAGATCTATTTATTTTAAATCATTTATTGATAGATAATTTAAAAAAAAACACGAATATTAATATTCTTGATTTTTATTAATTCGATATGAAGCCAGTAGTAAACGTGAAGAAAGAAGAAAAATAGGTAGAGAAATAAAGACTTTAGATAATTAATTTACATTAAGAAAACGCTATTCTCAAAGAAGCCATTTCAACGTGGAAGTAAATTTCCATATTTGAGTAGCCTATTAATCAGGACGTAAGCGATGTCACAACTCGCGAGTGGAAATTATCCTACGCGATTACAATTAAGAGATCGTAAATCAATCGAAAGCGCTTTCCTGCTATCTTTCCGGCACTTATTGACACCGGCTGGTATTAGTCTCGGGGTCAGGTTCAAGAACGAGGTAGTCGGGAGGCGAAGACTCGCGGCTGACTCGTGGAGCGCGATAGTGAGAGAGCGAGAACTGGCGTGGCGAATGCCACGATAAAATTAGATACACTATATTCAGTTACATGCACGCACGCCGAAAGTGTAAAACGGTCGTAGTCGGCCAAATGCGCCTTGCTCTTATCTCGCGAAATAATGACCGGGTGCTTCGTATGAAGCATGCGAAATAAAACTCGGACGAAAATGTGAACCTGAGAGCGAAAGTTCGAAACGGATAATGAAATGTTATAATGAAATGTAATTTTGCTTAAACCGCGTACGTGTCAGCTGATTGTGTTTTAATGAACGTCGTAGGAATGTTCGTAATTTACGATATGTTCCTTTAATGTAATTTTGAATTTGTAATAATTTATGTATGCGCATAACAGAGGTGGAATGTATCGTAATAATTTTGTCTAGGCGCATTAGATTATATTACATGACAGTTTCCCGACAAACATCTCCCGTCTGGCTTCTCCGTAAACGTTAATTAACATGGTCATGTATTAGGGTCGCGGATAATTATCATTGTACAAGCCACTCTTCGTAAATTATGCAACCGTGGTGCATTCGGGCTCTCAATTCTTCGAGTAGCTAGGTGGAAAACGTCGTTTATGTTCTCGCTTTATGAGTAGTGGTGTACCATAAAATGCCAGTCCTTCCATATCCTTAACTCATTTACGGTATATCATAAATTTCGATAAATTTCATACCTGGTTTTGCATTGACTTAACATCTATATAAAACTAAGAAACTTCGTTTCTAATATACCTACGTTTCTGTTGATAAACTTTGATGAAATTAATCTTAGAACATAATATATGGTTAATTAATTTTAAGAATTAATTTGACACTTGTAACATTGCATTACTAATTGCAATTTTATTGAAAAATTCAAAAGTTTTTCTTAAAATGCAATTAGTTTTCCGTTTGCATTTTCGTTATATTCGCGTTCGCGAATTTTTTCTCGCATTTCAGTAATTGAGTCTTGAGAAAAGTTTACATATAGAAGTCACCGTCAAGCCTGAAAAACCTTAATCAAAAGCAAATATTTCGCGCAATTTATTTTCTTAACGCACAAATAAAAAATTACAAATGATATATGTTTCATGATGATATTTATAGGCAATGATTTAATTCTTTTTAGTAACATTCATTAAAAAATATCGCATACTTTTAATGTAAATGACTAAAATATCGTAAATGTAATTTTAATTCTCTAACATCTTGAAATTGGCAACGCGAAATAATATCGTGTTATTTGCGTAACGAGAAATGGCGCTACAGAAAATTCGCGTATTGAAAAGAACATTCGTAAAGTGGAATAAAATATACAGCGAATATTCACTTCGCGATATGTTAATTTAAATTATTTAAATTTGTACGAGGCCGACTATGGAATACGGCCTTGAATCGTTTGTTTTCGTATACAAGGCCGCGAGTAACGCGTGTTGTTCTCCGCGCGGCGAGCCTCCAGTCTCCAGTAAGCAGTAGCACGAGTCGCTTCGTGCATTACTCCTCTCTTCTCAAAATGTCTCTTTTGCATAATTAGCAATGATTATCAACTCGCGAGATCGATTGACGCAACGATTCGAATCGGAACTCGTCGAAACAGATATTTCGCCCGATTTAATCGCGTAACATAAAAATCGGAACACCGCGTAGATTGGGGGATAATAAATTGTCGTGTTATTCGCAGCACTTTTATCTCTTTGACGTTTCGAACATGCGCTCCGAATTTTTCTCCCCATTTTAAATGCGATTTACTCCGCGCTCGCGAATTTAATCCGCGCGGAATAATACGCGGAATCGCTCCGATCACGCAGGGAATTCGCGCGATGAAAAACCGTGATAAATCAATCGTATATAAAATAACTCGAGTATCCTGCGGGGGATTTATGCGTGTTTGTAAATACACCGCGCATCGTTATTAAATTTCAATTAGCCATAAACTTGGCGCGCGTTGATCGCGCGCGCTACCGAGACGAAGTTGTCGTTGTTCAAATCTTTCATTCGCCGGCGAGCCGTCTCCACGCGTCGCGTCGCGTCCGACGGCATCGCGATGCGGCTTTAACCAGTGAGTGTAATCGCTAATTAATCTCGCACCGCGATATTTCGATCGCGCGTAATAGAATTCGTCGTTTCGCGCGTCGTCGGCGGCTCGTCGAAAACCTGCAGCATTCACTCGAAAGTCGTCGCGTGAACGAAGTCGGCGAAGCGGCGGCCATCGCATCGCTCGGAAGTTGACCCCCGCCTCACAGTTTAGATCTATCTTCGATCTAAATTGATATGTTTGTTGCACATCCCACGATACGGGACAGTGACTGCTCCAAAAACGCGAACGCGCGACCCATAATTCTTATTCGCGGCGCCGGAAAGCTAGGGCAAGGGTACAGATTAGAAATGGGAGATGCGTCGCCGCAGCGTGAAGTTGACCGAGCGACGGCGTTCTTCCCGTCGGCACGTGGAGTTTCGTCCACTAATCGGTGCGATCGATACGGTTTTTGCGTTGTTGTGTCGTCTCGGTGTAATAAAGTGCGCGATTAAAACTGAAAGTGCAGAGAGAGAGAGAGAGCCGGGCGACCATCGTATTCTGCTAATTAGTGCGCACGGTGTTTTAATTATTCGTTTGTCGCGAGTGTGTGGTGCATTGTGTGTGAGTGCGCCGGGAGGCAGCAACCAGGAAGGAGCGAGAGGAGGCCTAGAAGGCGTCGGACAGCAGCGGAGTAGCCACAAGTTGAGAATCTTATCTATTTCTGTTATCTCGATTTAGATTTGAATTATTTGCAAATATAGTCAGAGATACTTATACTTGCGAAATAAAAATGCTTGAAACAAAGAGAGATAGAGAGAAAGAAAATCACGAAAATATATATATATAACAATTTTATTAAATATACATTTAATGTCCATTTTTATCTACGTAGATAAACTCTAACCTCGATTTAATTTTTTTATTTCTTAATTCTTTTTTAATTCTTAGAATTATATTTAATTTATTTTTATTTGTATTTAATTATATTTAATTTTTTGAATAAAATTAATCTACGTTGGCAAAAATAGACATAAGGGACAAATATCGAATTCGAAGCGTTCGATAATTATTTTACAACGTATCGATTATTTTCGGCGTTATTATAATTCAAGCATTGTATCTGTAGCATATTTTCCAGATCAATGTGCAACGTTTGCGGCTACTGCTCCGCAGCTGCGCGTTGTACCAGTGAGTGCTGAATTATCTTTCATTTCAATTCGGGAGGGTATGTGTGTGATATAGTTTACAGAATTTGCCAAAATCAATTCGCCCGAACAATGTCGGCATCGTGCAACTTTCTCGATGCTCCCCACGTCCCCTCGATCATGATTCATGTCGGCAACTATGTCTCCCTATCTTGCGTACATAATACGCGCATGAATACATATATCTATTACCGTGTCGGAACACATAAAAATGTTCATAGGCCGCGCCGATCCGTGCGAGCTTACGCGTATGTGTTCACATGCGTATACTTTTCCCCAGCTCTCTCACACGAACGTCCGCACGCGGATATATCCCACCTATCGCGCCGTTCGCATATTTCCCCTCGGTCGCATTTAATAAAAGTGCAAAAGCGCACCTTTGCGGCGAGGACGCGGCGCGCCGGGATATCGATTCGGGCATTCCTCAACACTTGAATATTTCGCGCTCTCCTCGATTTTTATCCCGGCGAGAGAGAGAGAGAGAGAGAGAGAGAGAGAGAGAGAGAGAGAGAGAAAGAGGAAACGACACACGCGCGGAGGAACATCCGACGCACTCACAGGAAAACTCCGATTTATCCACGCGAATATTATGTCACTTATCCGCACGTACACCACGCTCGCAATCGATGAGACAGCGCAACGTGCGCGTTAACCCTTTCACTATCCCGAGCGTATACATGTTCAACCGTCTAGAATCGTGAGAAAGAGAAAGAGAGATACGGTCGATCAGGGTTCTTTTTGCCAGTTCACGATGTAATTATTCTACGTTAGCAGCTTACGTGGAAGTCAACGGATCGCGACCAATTTTCATCAATCATTTAATTAATATTCTATTACAAGCATAAAACGTTTGTCTTCTCATGTCTTTGAAAAATACCTGCAAAATTGTAACAATATTATTTCAATTCCACGATATAATATTTTTTTAACATTACTTGTACAAAGAGATAGAAACGAACATTGTAATCTTGGAGGGTGTGAAATGAAATGACTTGTACATACGCGTGTTTGAATAATCTTACTGTCGCGAGGCGAAGTAGAAACGGGCGTGTCCGACCAGGCGATTCCTACTTTGGTTCCGCTGCTTATTTACAAATGAGCGAGAAAAGGAGAGAGAGAGAGAGAGAGAGAGANAGAGAGAGAGAGAGAGAGAGAGAGAGAGAGAGAGAGAGAGAGAGAGAGAGAGAGAGAGAGAGAGAGAGAGAGAGAGNGAGACGAAGAAGAAGCAGAAGAGTATCGTCGAGGTGATGCAAAAGTGAGCTGTCGAGCTCGAAATAAACGCATGAATAAATTCGCGTCTCGCCTTCTTTCCGCTTGACCAAATCTACTCGATGTGGTGGGTGCTCCATGAGTCAAACGGAACTTGCCGGCCGGCCGGCTAGTCAGCACGTTTGCATTGTGCTCACGGCATAACAAGCGACTCGCACACGCGAGCAAACAAACAAACAAACGAACACACGGACGGACGTGGGGAAGCGTAGCCACACACGCGGAAATCTCCGATCCGGGAGGGCCGCACGTGCGGGAACGGACGACCGGTCGTTAAGCCCGCGCCCACGCATCCGAAATCGAATTACAAGACAGTTGTCATTCCATCGTGCCGTTCGGCGCCGAGGTAGACGTATTGTACGTACCGGTCGAACTCGCGCGAACTTAGAAACGGCGTGAACCGAAAGTTAGATATTAGTTGTGTTATCGCGATATTAAAATGCATTATTCATCTCCAGGACTCGGCGGCGAGTCATCCTCTGTACAAAGTCGCTAATGCCGGACGACGTGCATCGCAAACGCGCTCGGGCGAGACGTATCTCTTCGTACAGCCAAGTAACGCGATCGTCGAGTATTGCACATTGCCATTGTGTTGCCTCGTTTTCTCCTGTAGCGCCGATATTCACCTCGAGATAAAATCACGCGGAGCATAGTGTCGAGAGAGAGAAAGAGAGAGAGAGAGAGAGAGAGAGAGAGAGAGAGAGAGAGAGAGCGGGAGGAAGGGTGAAACTCTTGGCGGTACACGCTGTTCGCGTGTCGTAAAGTGTGAACAAAGTGGAAAGCGATTATGATAGAATCTCGGTAGAAACTCCGACGACGAGTCTTATACGTAGGGATTCTTTATTAACTCGTTACGTTCGGCGACAAAATGTCAGTCATCTTAGATCGAGCAAAGTTATAATGATATTACAAGGTAGCGACGTTACGAAATTTTAGCATACGGTGAATTTTTTCTCCTTTTTTCTTTTTCATTGGCACAACAGATATTATTAGCACGATAGACATGTAGCATCGATGTTCAAAGCTTCTCTCGTTACGCGATTTTTCGACTGCGTAGAAGATTAGTGTGACTTTTTCATCTCCCTTTTTTCAGTCTCTCGTAAACGATATTGGAAAAAAAGCGATACATACAATACTACTATGACACTCGATAACGTATGAAATCAATATAAAAGGAAAGACATTTTTAGAACGATTTCCTCCTCTATGAGTTCGGAACCGACTTTGTAATTGAATATAAAATTCATTTATATCAATATTTCGAAACTTCGTGATGGCGAACACAAATCGAATGTGAAGCAAATTTTTCTCTCTTTTTTTTAAATCTCCTACATGCTCACCGAACCATGAAAATCGCCCGACAATAAGTGTATTCGCGCCATCAATCTAATCGAATGAATATACAGGGAACAGGATTTTATCCTCGTATTTATTTTGTGAAACCATATAAACGTGAATATAATGCATCATATCCGTGGGTACGACGTAATACGGTACGTGTATAATACGGTATTATATGGCGTGATATAGTATTAGATAATATCAGGTAGAAAATAAAATGTTATATAGTATTAAATAATATTAAAGTCGATACATAATGTAATATACATAATGTGTGTGCAGCATTGAGAATTTTTTTCTATAACGTTAGCCTTGCCGATACATACTAAAAATATATCTCATATGTAATGACATTATATCGAGTGTTCTTGAATAACGCTTCAAAGCAAAGTTTTATCACATTATTCTCAATTAAGACTTCATTATCAAGAATTCTTTTTTTTTATAAAATAAAAGCGGTGTCAAAATTTTTATTAGACAAAAGGCGTCCCGTATATTTCAGCAAGACGAACTCATCCTCCAGGTATGATCTGCTAACAGACGATAACTGTATCTGACAGCCGACTGTGGTAATTCTTAGCGACGGTGACACTATTAATGTCTCGCCGAATTATTCCGACACGGAATTTAGGTCAGTAATATAATTGCCAATAATCCGTGAAAGATAACTTTATCGATCATATTTCCCGAATGTCACATCTGCGCTCGCGTATAATATTCTCGCAAAGATTTCGTCACTGATTCACGTCCACCTTGTCGCCCTTTTACGAACGTTTTTTATGTCACTGGAGGACAGCTGCAGAGGGGTAGCAAAGGATCTTTCTGTCGAGCGCAATTTGTCAAACTGTATTAAATCGTCGCTAAAAGGATTAGACATTTTTCTCGTCGTTTTTCGCGAAAGGACAGCTTCGGAGTTTACTTGACGCGGGCGAGCGTGACACATTCGCCCCCGCAGGATGCGAAATTAAAACTTTTAATCCTCATTAGGAACTCGAGATAGGATACACACCCTTCACTCCAATTATCCCTTGACCCGTGAACGACGACCTTGCTGCCGCTGCTCATTGAATACGCGATGCTTTTATCTCATCTCATCTCATCGTTCTCCGACTCTAGAGTACGTCAGTAAATTATACCTTGTAGGTTACAATACGGTTATTTTCCGTTTCGAATCTTCCGATAATTCAACAAAGGGCATTGCAAAATAAAATCTGCAAGTTTCTCGTGCTGGAAGTTGCAATAATGATACTTCCCATATCTCTTATTTCATTAACAAGTTTAAGGTCGCCTTCTACTTTTTTAAATGTAATTCTGCAACTTCTCTCTTTAATTGTAACTTCATCGCGAGCGCACGATTTATTCTGTCGATTCACTCACCGGTCCTCATCATTATCCATCTCCCTCTCTATCCCATTTCTCTCCCGTTCCTTTATTTCTCAAGTTTCCATATGTATCCACGCGATGCATATCTCTTTGTTTCTCCTCTCTCTTTCCGCGCTTTTATATACGGACGCTGACGCTCGGCTTCGATCGTGCGTGGTGAAGAAGATGAAATGACATCGTTATTTCGGCTTAGCGACAGTTTTCACTCAGAACCGGAGTGGATGGATTATTGATCGAAGTTCTGGGACTGCGGGGATGTGGCCGTAGGCAGGTACCAACATGCGCATGCCGCATCAACCTACAGCTACACTCTCGCCCTCTCTCGTTCACCCTCACCGTCGTCGTTGCCTTATTCCTTTTTGCAACCTTCTTACCCTCTCGTCCTTTCACCGCCTCACCTTCCTTTCCTGCCTGCCCTTCTCTAACGTGTCCCCCTTTTTTCTCCCTTCGCAACCCTTCGCTCCGATCATTATTCTACCTTTTGTCTCTCTCGCTCTCCCTTTCTTTTCGTTTGTCATGTCTTTTTTTTTCATTTTCTGCTCAAAACATTATTTACCGTCTTCCCTTTTCTCTCATTTTCACTTTCAATTTCAGCTTCTCTATCTTTTATTATTGATCTGAAAAACTATATTTTCTTCTGATTTCCTATCGTCGGTTTTCTCTGCACGTACTTTCATTATCTTTATAGATATATACGGCTCGATGATAATTATATCATTCCCGCAATGGCGCACTTATTACATACATACAAAAAATTGTTCGATCTATATCGCTCTTTTATATCTGCCTCTTTTTTAGCTGCTTCATATCCTTTCTTCTCCTTTTCTCGGGCCATTGTTCACTTTTTCTCCGACTCCGCATCATCATATTTCTTGGTTTCCTACATGCGATGCTGCATTGTGCCTTTTCATGCCTTCCTATTTTTACGAAACTTAATAGCGTCATGTTCCATCGAGTGAGAATAGAATGTCACGTTTAAAATACCTGTCGAGATTGTTTCATTAACGATAGATATAAATTTCATTCTGCTACAATCTACGATCCTTTCTTTATATATGACAGAATGCAAAAAATAAGTTTGTATTTAATAAAATGCCGACGCGGCGCGCTGTTCCACATTATTCGTTAATTGCGTTGCCTATTAATAGCGCGTAAACTTCACGAGAAGTTTCAACTAATGTTGAAATTTATCTGGCACGTTAATTCCGAGTATCGATAACGACAGATAGTTCAAGTTAATCTTTCTTCTCTAGTTCACATCATTAACCTTCTTCCCGTTAATTTTAATATCGCAAATATCATTTGGAAAGTAACGCAAATAATTGTACATAAAATAATCTCTTTAATAAAGAGAAACGTGTTTAATGTGTTATTTATAAACGTTGTTAAAAATTCTTTTAATTTCGCCAACGTCCAATTTATTGTGCACGAAATGACAGTGCAGCATGAGCAAATTATGTTCGATTACGTTGATTAGTATACATGATTCGACACATTTATGTTACAAAAGTCATACGGTATCGATTTTTCTAACGGCATCTTGCCGTCGAGAATGAATCATATGTAAAAATATACGGAAATATTTATGAGACGGAAAATATAGAAATTACGAATATTAAAAATTACGAAATTACGAAATTAGAATATTAAAAATTACATCAAATTACAGCAATTGTATATTTCATACTGGAGCGGAGAAAAAATTTTTCGAAGTTAATTAGATAGAAAGTTAATTAGTGCGCTTATGTAATTTCAAAATAAGTACGTATTCGTGCAGATGTACAATAAAATTATGGCTCTTCTGTATTACAATTTTAGCGATTTATTGTTTTATTACGTTTACTTCGTAAGGCCATAGTTGATAAGAAAATCCATTAATTTTACCTAACACATACAACTTATTTATTCATTACGTTATGCACGCTTTAAGTGCATTGTAGAAATTATTATTATTATGGAAACTATTTACATAATATGTAAGCTGAGCAATTTAGCCAAGACCAGTACACGACTGAAAACTCATTTCTCATTGTTCCATATCCATATGTCGAGCTTCCTCCCAGATCGATATTTTCCATACGTACGCACGTAATTCCCAGACAAACTGTAAATGTTAATATTTACGTAAAATTTCATGAGCCTTTAACTAAAACATCCGCAAACGGCAAGTTTTTATTAAGGGATATTTACCGAATCACAGCGGCGAGTAGTGTGCACTGTAGATACTGTATGACTGATATTTCGCAAAGCCGATAATCCAAACATTGCCGAGTGCTATGCAGCACATACAAGAATCATATGGGCCGGGATATTCCTTTGCATACTTGTGTATGTGCTCGTGTACTACACACGTGATCAATCAAGTGTGCAAACTTTCGATATACAGATATACTAATAATTATATAGAATATTTAAAGGCAACGACCTGAATCTATATCGACAAAAATACGGCGGCGATTGATCGAGCGTATGTGCAAAAAATACGTTCCGTATATTCACCCCGGCTCTAAAATAGTATCGGCGATCGAAACTGCTTTCCGTGAACTCAATTCCGAACGTTCAATTTCGAAAACATATCTCACGTATCGCGGTTCTTAATGGACCTCATCTACGTGAACTACCAAAATTTTATCAATTTTATTCCTCGTTCCGAGAAGAATTTTATTTATGGCGAGCTATCACGATGTAGTCACTTTACGTTCATAATAGATACTATTCTCTAATAAAATATGCATCACAGCAACGCAAGGTGCGTCACGCACGACATGGAGGACGAGTTGCGTGCATGCGAAGTTTCGCATGACACAATCGGAGTTCCACGAAATATTCGGACCCCTCAATTCGTATTACTATCGTCATAAATAATGAAATATCGCATCGATTGGCGAAATTATAATTGAATTGCCAGCGCGCGCTTCGTCGACGTCATAAGCTTCTATCGTAAAAAGAACAGCTTTTAGTACTGAAATATATTCATGTTAGAGAATTACATAAACAACAGAGAGAATAATATGTGTATTTTGTGATTTATTCTTCGCCTTTTATATATTAAATTCGAAAATCTTTTATTAAGATGCTTGTGCATCTTAATAGAAATTTTGTTATTAATTTGTATAATCTTGATGATTGTTTTGTTAAGACATATTTTTTATGATTGATATATCTCAAGTTAATACGGTTATATATAAAATTATCAATAGCCAGAGAAAAAGCTAGTAGAAGAAATTGCGTACATAGCGCCGAGCCTTCATAATGATATGGTCAATGCCTCCGAGGACACGTTCTTGTCTATTTTCGGTGTTAACGAATTCAAGGCAATCTATATTTAGAACGTGATTAACAGTAATGATCACTAATATACATTTTATTCACTAAATACTTACATAAATCCATACGTAAAATTATAGTCAAAGTTTATAAAATTTAAGAGATGGGATGACTTCTAATATCAAAACATGAACAGATTTGTATTTTTCTTTTCAATAGCTTTTAAGAATTGATATAAGATTAAGAATTGATATAAGAAAATTATACATTAAAGCTAACAATGAGTATATCTCAATAGGAATAGTAAAAGTGTGTGTTTCATCATTTTATTTTGAGCACAGACTGATATCTATTTCTGCTATCCGCCATGACTAATGCCGATCTGAGAAGCGATAAGAAAGAATATAAGGGAACGCCGTCTTTTGATTTGTTCATAGAACGGATTCCTGTTCGCGAAGAAAGAGACTGACTAAGAGGCAACGCGACATCAGGGGCGCATATCGTCCTCGAAGATCGGTGAAAGAAGAGGTTCCCCGAAATGCATGTCGTAGCTCTATAAATATAAACAGACATTTAAGGCCTGTAACCCCCGTCCGTAGTGCAGAGAATAGACGTACAAAACGAGATGGTGTGCACACATGTGCACACTTTTATGCGCTCGTATGAACAAGGATCGATCGAGAAAATCCCGCGAGAATACGATACCTTGAGAGGTACAAATACTTTGTATCCACGTATATAGCTCTGGAATACGTAAAAATCATGATTATCTTTCCTTTTATCACATGGTATCTCAAAAGTAAATAAAATCTAGAAATAAAGTCTTTCGAGATTTTGCGACGACGTGCGTATGCATGGAAATATCGTAATACTATTTTTTTATTATAGCTAGAAGAACATTTATATTTAAATAAATATTTCCTTTATTTAAAAAAAATTCATTGTTCTAAAAAATTTGACTATACATATAATGTCAGATCAATGTGTGGCTCTTTGAAGTCACGATAATGAGGTGTTACGGTGAAATTATTGTAGATATACTTGTCAGAATCTGTCGATAGCTTTCCAATAGGTAGTCCCGTAAACATGGCCATTTATCAACTATAAATAGAATGAATGTGTAGCATCACGCTATCAACAAAGTAAAAATATCAACTGGGTGCACATGCAGCAGGTACAGCGTAAATATATTACATTTAATCCTTGATATCTCAACCGAAGAAATATTTAGTACAATTTAATTAAAACGAGAACGATGAAAAATCGTAGTAGAATTTACATGGAACATCTTACCATTCACATTTATAAAACTTTTATATGCCTGAATCATACATTGGATAAGCGAAAAAATCCTTTCAGACAAGCAAACTGTGTGGTCGTCGAAAATAAATTGCTATTATTATTTCCGCATGTACGGCACGTGAACCTAGCAATTCACGCTCACGGCTGGTGGCCAGGACTAAATGGAATACGCGTCGCAAAGGATAATGCCGGGCGGAAAATATCCCTTTTAAAAAGCCACGCCGTTCTTCCACGATCTAATACCGCTCTATATCACGCTATGTATATCCCGCGATATATTCCGCGATCCGCGAACTTTGTGAGCGCGCAAAAGCGGTCGCAATTTGCCTTTGAAAGGCTCGCTGGGGTGAACAAAATTTCTTCTTTATCGAAAATAGAGATCTCCTCCAGGACCTTCGGCCTTTGCCGAGGAAGTGGAACAACCCATAAGGACATCGTAAAGCGAGTAACGACAGTAATGACTGCAAAAGCCTTGTTTTACGGTATGTTACTCGGAATCATTAGCTTCGTAAGCAGTATAAATCCGTAAAGATAAAAGTTCGATCTAGCGTAAATTCTTATTCGCTTTTGTGCTTGCGAAGCTCTTTGAACGTGCAATTAAAATCTCGCTAAGGAGCAAGAAAATTCACAGTGGATAAACGTAGAAAGAAAACAAATTAGAAATGTGCTCGCGTGACGAGATCTCAACGAGCTTCAGAGGATTCATAAAAGCGTGCGCGCGCCTTTTTAAGTGTATTTAAGGACTCGGCGAAAGAGCCGCGAACACGCGGTAACGCCCGCAACATGCGGCAAATGGCGCGGCAAATGTCTCGCAGGCTCGAAATCTACCGCTAAATTTACGCGAAGAAGGAGAGGAGGTCCACACGGAGGTCCGCCACGAAGGGAACGAACCACGAAGAGCTCCTGCACTTCTCAACGAAGAAAAGAGCAAACCGTGTCGAAGCTCGCAGCGCGGGGAATGTTTTTGCGCGGCTATTTTCCCGCGTAAGTCTAAAGTAAACCGAATCTGGATGATCGTCCGCGACTGCACAAGTAATCCTGAAGATCTATATGCCAATTTTGAAACATGAAAAAATCGAAAACAATCGAAGAAAAAAGGAGCAAAAGTAGATAATTCTAGATGTAAAAGACGTGTAGCAATAATGATTATTATTTTATAAAGATAATAATTTAATAATTAATTTAGAATAGATTGAATACATTCAGTTATATTGCTTCGGAAGTGACGTTAAATCACAGTTTCTGTATGTACGGAACAATGATAAGCACACTTTATGTTTAGAATGGAATATTTTAATACCTAATCAGGAGGTATGTAATATTTAATCGCAGTAGGCTAAATTCCGTGTACGCTGCATGAATATGGTTTGCTATTAACGTCAAAGTTACGAACACATCGATGTACACATACACATACGCACACAACGGTGCTATTATCGGATATTTCGCGAAATCATCGTCGCAAATGCAAATGACCGCGCTGAGGCCGACTATAGAATTTGCGCGCGCAAAGGGATTGAAAAATCAGCAGATAAACGTTAAACGAGAAGTCGACGAGCGCGCCGTTAAAAATCATCGCTGGCGCAATGCGGAAAACGCGAATACGGGCTCCGTGCATCGGCTTCCCTCTCTCTCACTCTCTTTCTCTTCCCTACTCTTTTTAAAAAATGCAGTATTGGTATATTAATTTTGCTCCGGAAAAATAATATATTACAGAATTCTGTTATCCCAACTGAGGAATGTGTTATATCAGCACATTAAAAACATACATAAACAGAAATATATATATATATATATATATATAGGACGTTTTGCAGAAGTATAGATTCTCATTAATAAATTAATACGTACCTAACGACAGATTTATATATCGACGTGAATCTTTTATCAACTGATCCTTTGATCAATATAACATCGATGTCTCATTAAAATTTCGAAACATTTTGCATTCATCTTTATCAGGACGTAAGGTATAGATATATTTTGTTATTGGTCCTTTTATGCTTCCTTTTTACTACTTCTAATTAAATATGTGGACCACGTTGGCGTCGCTAATTATGAACTCCAAGCACATATTCGCATAAAGCGATTGTAACGACAATTTCGTGACGATAATGAGAATATTGGTAAAGCGATATAACAGATACATAATATTCCTCTTCCACTTCCGAAAGAAATATAGTTAACGTAAAAAATAGATTTTTGCTTTAAATATAGAAATGTGTAAATTTAAGGATATTTTTTAAATAAGCGTTTTTTCTCGAGATTATATAGATTGCAAAGATCCGTATTTTGGGTCTTATTATTAGTATCCCAAAATGCGAATTTTTATAAAATTGATATGGCATTTGATTTTTAATTTTTTTTCAAGACGATTATTTTTCAAAAATAATTATTTATGGACAATTATTTATGGTGCGTTTTGCTCGCGGAAGTATAAAGAAGAACTAAATTCCACCATATCAATTATTCGATGTACATTACTGCCATATAATTACGATGATCCGTAAACAAACAAATAATCGCCATTAAAGCTAATTAATATCATAGTGCCATTTACGAGCTTCTCTCGTGCGATTGAAAGAAGCTTTACCGGCGCCGTCGGTCCTTATGCGCGCCTGTGAGGAAAATGTATGTATGAACGCGAAGGAATTAGCCACTCGATATCGAGCATATAATAGGCAGACGATTAGGAATAATCGTGATTTCCTCCTCACATGAAAGAGAGAGAGAGAGAGAGAGAATGCGAGTGAAAATAATGTGTGTCCGTTTCACCGTTCGCCTAGCAACCATCCGTCTGTCGACTTGAGTCCGTCCGATAACTTGGAAGGAATATAATCGGAAGAGGACAAATACCGTTAGACAAGCACAGTCGTGCATGCGTCCAGGAAACAAGCAATACGACGGATATGTGCGATCTTAACCCGGAAACGCGACGTCGCGATAAGACCGCCGAAACGGAAGAAAATTATAATCGCAAACGGTGATCGTAAAATGCGATCTCAGTCAAGCTCAGCATGCCATTCGGTATCGGTAATGAACTGTTGTGTCCGATACGTGTAATTAGATTCCGATATTCTCTTACGCGGACATAATTAATATACAGATAATAATAACAATAAACACGTGTATCAGCGATAATTGTACGCATATATATGAACATTAATGCGTGCTGTTGGACTGATAACGCGTGGAATTTACGTCTTTTCGGCACAGAGAGATAAAGGGAGTCTTTTCGATTATGTGTTCCCGCATTATGAGACTCGTATCTTTTTTTGTTACTAATAAAAGTCGTAGCAACAAGCATTTATAATTTGCGAAATTCGATTTACGATCGTATGAAACAATTAAACGATATCTCACCTTTCGCGAGGCGGTTCAGGATGAGGTCCTTGTGTTGTGCGGTATGAGGCTCGGGAAGCACTACGAGAAGGTAGCAACCACTTAAGGGCGACGGCGGCGGATGTTGCTGCGGTTGCTGTTGCTGTTGAACGGCCGCCTGCACCGGCACGGTGCCGGTGATCGGCGTGCTCGGGGATGCACTCTGCTCGACATTAGTCGTCGTGGCACTCTCCCCCCCTCCACCCTCCCCGGTAGGGTCCGTGGTACTCATTGCTGCAATATCAAATTATCATGTATAGATTTTCGGGGAAATAATCTTTTCTGTATTAATTTTCTGCATATTTGTTAACTGACGTATCTTTCAGACATACATCAATAGTCAATGATTGATTGATTAAGAATTTATTTTTGAATTAAATATCCAGTTCAGATACATATGTGTATTATTTTGACCATATGACAGGATAATAATAGACTTATCATATCTCCTTATTATGTCTGCTGATCGCTGCTTAATAAGCGAGAAGTCATTCTGCCATTAAACTGTCGCTACTTTCTCATTTAAATCTAATCGGCTTTTTAAGCACCGCTAGTTAATCTTCTTTTCACGACGGCCGACCATCAAGCCTTCAATCACTGACGCGATGTACTCGGCTTTTAAATCTTAAATAGCCAAGATCGTAATACTTAGCGTAAGCGAAAGAAAAATTATGTTATCGCGGCGAGCTCCGCGTGAAAGAAATACAAAATAAAAAGTAACTTTAATATCTTCATGAGAGTAAAATTTCATATCCCGTTAAGGCAAAAGCGCCAGTTTAACATTACCATGACCACCACTAGTCTTTATTAGTGTAGGTAATACGCTGTACGCATGGTGCTAATTGCAATTAACGCGTCCAACGCGGTCAACCAAGACAAAGAACGAAAGCTCCGACCGAACGATTCATGTTCCACTCTCGCTCTAATTATTCGTTAAATCTACTTCTTCCGCGCCGTCGTACCGTTCTGTCCGACAAATGGCTCTGTACGCTCGTGCGGATGCTCCATCTGCACCGCGTAGGAAAGATGAGAGATGAAATGGACTCGGGGCCGAAATAGAAGTGGCAAGGGTCGAGGAGAAGCGTAACGCCGCGAGGGGGTTGGCGGTACACAAAGCGCTCCGCTCTGTTCTCTGCCTTATTCCTCTTCCCTAAGTCGAAACGCGGCCGCAATTCCTTCTCCGTTCAAACGGCATAGTCTTGTTATTACCCTTTAATAATCGCTTTATGGTCGAAGAACATATACACCGGGAAAACTTTACGACGGACGATCAATCGTTGAGAACTCTCGGGCGAAACTTCTCCAGCGAAAGTCGCGACGAGACAATGGGGAATTCATTAACGAGCGATCCCATTCGTTTTGTAGACCTACGCGATTACAAATTTGAAAAGGAGACAATTCCACTCAAGTCAATCCCGACAAGTTCGCACGATGCTTATTGTTAGTGGAAACTTTTAAACAATTATCAACAAGAATAATTCTCAAAGTTTATTTTTTGACGAGATTTGAATAAGCTGATTCTACATCTACAATTTTCATAAGAATCTATGTTATGTCATTTGGATTCGGAGATATCTGTACATATGAGAATTCGAGTGGAAATCAAATGCTATTAGCCGGTCGTCAAATCGAAGATCTCAAGGCGAAGGTTGTACACCAGCTCTGCGCACTTTTCTGCAGCTAACAATAAACCGAACGTCAATGAGATTCTATCGAAACCCTACGAGAAGCCGAGCTTTTTTCGTCGAAAGGAAAATCAGGAAAAATCAATTTTCCGGGAAAGGCGAATCCGAGAGAAGTCTCACGCATCCATTGTGGAATACGCGAGTCCGCGGAACTCAAGGCTTTTCGATCGCGGCGGATCGCTGAAGGATCGTCGGGGAACGATCTCGAAGAGATTGCTGGCCTTTTCGACGAGTCGGCGCCGTAGTCGTACCGCACGCACGCACGTCGACGAAGCCGGCATTGCGCAGGATTTACACGAGCCCTCCGTACGGCACTACCTCATCCTGCCGGACGCAATGCGCAGGACGGGCATGATGCCGGGTGTCCTGCACGTAGTCCTTAGATCATTGATCCAAATTCGACTCGGAGTCAACGAGGGGAACAGCCGAAAGGTTTATACGAATCGCGATCGATCCACACGAAATGTACGACATTCGGTCACGAGGAGATGATATATCTGATATCCGCTGTTAGACACGCTGTTAATGGACTGCACTCTTGATAAGCTCCCTGTCTCTCTGTTTGCTTGTCTCTAACGAAATACGATCGAGAAGATCGAGTTATAATTTTCCAGTACCGGAAGTAAGAAAGATGACCGGCGGATAAGACTTGACGGTATCCCGGCGAAACTTTCGGGACGAGACCACCCCATCACGTACCGTGCACTGCAGTGCAACCCCTTAGTAACAGATCGCCCCCTCTCGCGAGGCGGCGGCGGCGGCGGCGGCGGCGGCGGCGGCGACAGTGACGGCGGGCGGTGTGCCGACTAATAAAATCCATACGTCATATGGCAGGCGAGAAAATCGTCAGCACGAATTTCGTCAGAGTTGCAAACGCCGCAACCGTCCGTCCGTCTGTCCGTCCGTGCATCGCTGCCGTGACCCGGTTAAATGGTGGGTCGCCGACACGAATTTCGATCGGTTCGAGAGTCTTTCGAGCCCTCGACCAAGTTTCCATAGTAGTAGCGCACTCACCTGGTTACTCGTTACACTCCCCCTCCCCCCCAGCAAAATTCCTGGGTACCACGAACCCGGGTAGTCTCGACGATCGGGTTCCAGATTTCGGAAGTATCCTGGAGGGCTGCTGCTGTCTGCGGTAACTGGGCGAACGACGACGTCGCCCTTGACTAACGGAATGTCCTTCGGAGGAGAGGAGAGAGTCGCGCGTACGTCGGCGACTGTCCGTCTCGGAGTTGTTTGTCCCTTTGTCTGCTTTCTCGAGATCCAGTGGAGCAAGGGGCACACCTCTCTCGTTCTCTTCACGCACCGCGAAAAGTACTGTACGGACGTAGAGATCGGAGCGATTGAGAACGGATGAGATTAAAGCGAGTGGGGGAGACAAGGTGAAGAGAGAGAGAAAGAGAGAGATAACGAGCAAGGAGGGAATATAGGACGGCGGATAGAAATAGGAGAAGAAAAAAGACGATCACAGGTAGAAAGAAGAGAACGATAGGGAATGACAGAACTCGTGTGAAGCACAGTGACATACGTTTAACGTTATACGTGTCTCTGTGTGTCGGAGCGAGCACGGCGGTGCTACGACGCTGGACGTCCCGAAGACGACGGGGTTGCGAACGGACGGGCGAGCGAAAGACCGAACGAGAGAGAGGAGAGAGAGAGAGAGAGAGAGAGAAAAAGAGCGAGAACTACGCGAAAACCGGCTTAAAGAGATCGACGGACGGCCTCCGACGGTGAAACGTCCGATGAACGACGTTTCGTTGCCCGATGCGGAAAGCCTCTCCGTCGAATGCACGTCGGGAACGTATGAACGCGAAATTCTCCTCTCCTCGACCGGGCTGTTCTCTGCTGTCGAAACGGCGACGGCGACGATTCTCACTGTGCTTGTTGCGGCCTCTCGGTTATCAAAGCTCGGCAGCAACACTCGCGTTGCGGGCTGCCGGCTCTCTGACGGGAGAACTCGCGGCGCTGCGGCCCCCTGCGTCGGCGGCGGTGGAGAACCCTCTCACCCCCCTGTCGCGACGCACCTACCGGCACCCCCACTAGTCGTGCGGCGCGATTGGTCGTCCGCGCAGCCGGGCCTACCGCCACTGCCGTCGTCGCGCCGCGCCGGTCTATACACCGTCAGGGACGATCACCACGTATAGAACGCTTCTGGGTATATTGTACGTGACTGGAGTTTGTCTGGGTGTCGCGCGAGCCGAGTTGGAGACGAGAGGGAGGCTGTCGCGAGTAGGCCGAGGAGGGAAGTCACACACGACCGTCGGATTCGCCGGTTCGGTAGGAACCGGCGAGAGATCGACCAGACGTAACGGAAATGACGTAACGATCGTCAGATCGGAGAATCCCCGGAGCGATCGTAAGAGCTGGGTTTCTCTCCTTCGGAAGTCGCCGCCGAGAAGGGCAGAGATAATGAGGATCGGGACCTACGTGCGCTTTGAACACACGCGCACGGAATCGGTCGACTCGAACTTCGTTGGGGATGACGGCGAAGATCAATCGACATACGGGCGTGCCCGGCATTGTAATATTCGCGAATATCGTAACGCCTTGAAAGTTGGCTTAGCGCAATGGTAATGGAGTTAGAGCCAAGTGATAGATAGGGGCAATTAGCAGTCGTCGTTTTGGTTCCGTTCTCATGATTAGAATGCGGCCGAAGATTATCCCTCGATTATCCTCTACAGATTCCACAGAGATTCGGACAAACTGAATTATTGCGTCTAATACTAGATATTTATACTCCTGAATGCGCGACTTATACTGGTTGAAAAGTTACAAATTAGCTGGAATGATCTCGTTAAACAGCCAAACTGAATGACCTTGCTCGATTGCGGAGGATGGCATCTAATAGAACGGGTGCAATTAATGACAAGTGGAAACCGGATGATGCATTACTCCAATAGATTACCGAACAAAAACAGGTTTTTGCTTTTAGCCACTTTGCTTTCGTTGGGTTAGTAATTTATCAATCAACGTGGCACCTCTTACAAGCTGTACAACGAACATGAAGTATGAACTAAATGCAACATACAACAATAGTGGGAAACGTAAATGCCTATTATAAGGATAAAATGTAGAATGAACAATCTATTTTTAAAAACTCTCTGTACTTATATTTTCTAATTTTCTCATCTTATCTGGTTATTAAGATTATACTATTACGTAAATAATTATAAATATCTAACATAGATCATCATATTGATAAATCAACATTTTAAATAAAAATCTTAACTAATAAATTTCTTTTGAAAAAATATGTCACAACGTCAATAATTCAAGACAATTTTATGGGATATTTATGACTTTATATCTGACCTTTTTTCTATCTTTTTATATCTGACTCATTCCGCTCATGTTGGTTAAATTTACGAATTTATTGGTTCTAGAAGAAATATCTCTTTTCCCGCTAGGATAACTGAGCCCCACAGTCATTTGGGCTTAGCGAACCCACGGACCCGAGCTCAATATACTGCAGACACTGTTACACATTTACACATGTTTTCGTAAATGATAACTTTATAGACTTTTTGAGAAAATAGAAGTAACAATAAATCTAACAAATCTAATCTAAAATTATGACAAAACTTATATCGTGTTTTATATAGAAGCAGGAGAACGAATGTTAAAACTTATTTGTATCTATATATCTCTTAAAAAATTTATCTTCTTTTCTCTCTCTCTTTCTTTCTCTCTTTCTCTTTGAGAGAAAATAGTAAAAAGTCGATAATTCTTTGTGTTACGTGCCGGGTGACAAGATGGTAACTGTCGGCATGCGGGAAAAGTAGAGAATCGGCAAAAGGAGTGAGTTGAGGTTGCTATTCTCGTATCCGAAGAATTTCTTTCCGACTTGACTCCGTACGACAGCCAGAATAATGTATCTGGAAGATGTTGCTGTCGCACGGGCGAAACTTCGGTAAGCGGATTCGCGAGTTCCGCTTTTCACGAGCGAGACTCACGCCGCTCTAAAGCCGGACGTCAATAAGGACGTGTAAAGAAGAAAAGCATCGCTTCTCAAACTTTGACCGTTTCTCTCTCGTATTATAATATTAAATTTAAAAATTATTGCGTTCACGTTCGCGCTTTTCGTCTCCTTTCGTCCAATGACTGTCGCGTGTTCCGAATTCTAGATTTCGTTTCCTGATAAAGATCGTTTAGGTAGCACATCATAAAAGTGTCGATAAAAGTCGAAGCAGGTCATAGATCAACGATAAATAAAACTGACTTGTAACGTGCGATAATTAATTACACGTTCGTATTAGTTCAGTAAAAATGTTAAGTAACTTAATTAGTCTTTTTTATATTGTCCAAATATATATTATGAGAATAACAATTAGCATGTGTACTTTTAACCAATACAGTATCGCTAATGTACATATTCGCGTTAGTTAATTAAAATTTTGCGTTACACCGAATAAATAGCGTATCGAAGGTGTAACAGATCCATAATTCTCCATGTGACGATATCGATTTCGAAAAGTAAGTTCTCGTCCGATGCAAGTTTAATGCCCCAGCCCTAATGGCGCACGGTTGTTTATGCGAGCAGGTCGGCGATCATGGGTGCGCAGAAACGATGGCAGTTAAATATCAAGAGACGGTTCGATAACGGTACGAGAATGTGAGATATAAGTCTGTTATAAGAAGCGATTTATCGCAGTCATGCTCATTTGTCGCATTGCAGTGAGGAACGTGCATTGTGCGATTCTTCGAGACTCGCCGGATTCTCGCACTGAAGGCATTCTGACGGAATCTCTTAATGAACAGGCGTGCACGTCAACTTCAATGCTTTGAAAAGCACTCGGGTATGCGATAAAACAAAAACATCATCTCTTATTATTACTCGTAAAAATATAATACCGCAATATTGCCCGTAATAACACGTTAGCAACTAAACAACAAAAATAATTTCACATTCAGAGTCTCTCTCTCTTTCTTTCTCTTTTTATTTAATTATTGCAAAGATTCCGCCAATTAATTTGAATTCCTCAAATAGTTTCCAACACTATTAACTATATTATATTTTTTTAATCTCAATATTTTCGTATCTACAATACATTAGCAATTTTATGGAATTTTCGTAAAAGGATTTTTTTTTTGTTTGATCTACGCTCGCAAGTGCGAAATAACTTATAATTTACTAACTGAAAATTTTTTCCGACGTGATGTGCGAGCAAAACTGAATGTCTAAGTGCCTCGCAAGAACTTTTGAACAGCTTTGCAGGGACGAAAACGTGACTATGCTACCAATGAGTCTATCCATTCAACAACGTTCATAATATTTCCCGACGCAACCGAAACATTGTCTCGCGCAATCCGCCAAGAGCATGCTAACATAACGACAATATTTCAACAAGATCGTAGTAAAATCATCGTGTATAATTGACTTTACAATAGCTCTGCAATCATCTACGGTGTTACGTTCTTCTTCAATGCGATTCTGATGTAAGAAATGTAATCGCAGTGACATTTAATTTAAAGTTGCATGTTCTCGTGACTGCACGAGTTCACATAACGACGGAAATTAAAAATGAAACATACACAGGATACAAATAAAGTACAATTAGAGCAAAATTAAAAAATATACAAAGACATACAAAAATATACAAATAAGAGGAATCAAAGATTTTTGTCTATTTATGTCACAATCTAAGAGAAGCCAATTATTTTTAGTCTGTTTGTCCTATAATTGTATATATGTCGCGCGACTGGACATTTTCAAGAAAAGAATGTAATATTAAAGCGGAAAATTTATGCGCTAAAGGAAACAGAGACAATCGTATCTTCCGACGCGTCGCCGCCCGCGCTTATTGGAAAACTCGTTTACGCCGCCTCCTACTTAAAACGCAAAGACAAAGTTGAATTTACGCTTTCCGAGAATGGTTGACCTTAAAGCCGTCCATTAAACTCCTCTTTAGCATTTAAGTTTCAAGTGATACGTGCGATGCCCGCAGCCGCTTGAGCACGTGTCTCGCTTTTAAAAGGGGATTGATACATTTTTTATCGGGTCGTACGATCGGTAGTAGGCTTTTACTCTACACTATAGATAGAACTATGGCAGATATGCTTTTAATCGTTTTCCCAGAAATACGATTTGATACGTCGCGCATTATGTGCGCGAGATCGAGAACGCGTACGAGTTTGAGAATGTAAACAAGATCGAATTAGTTTCAAATTCGGAGACGCACCAGGCGTAATTATAGTGGAATAAGATCCCTTTCAGGCGGCGATGAGATTACATAATCTATGCACGCATTGCGGAAGTTTGCCTAGCTCTTCCAAGTTTGTCAAACTAAAATAATTGAAGACAGAGTCGACCCCCCTAAAAAGAGAATCTGCAACGTAGCATTTGTCATTTCTTGCATTTCTCTTCACAAAGTTGAATCCAGTGTATGTATTTATTCATTGATATAATTCATTTCAAAAATTATATTCTCTCGTTTGGACAAAAATCTACGAATTAAATAGATTTGTCAATGAAATATTTATCGATCTCTTTTTGATTATCCATCGAGCCTCGAATGTGAATGATACTTGAATCGAGAGGCGATAAACGAGCAACGGTAGTCACGTACGCGCAATCTATGCGTTACTAATTACGTCTGTGCTAACTGTACTTTCGGGCGATACCAGCATGGTATTCGTGATTGCGGTTTGCAAGAGACTGCAATTCTGCAACGAGAAACGAGACGAGATCTCCGGAACGAATGCAGTTTGCATCTGCTTTTCCACTATCTCTCTCTTTCTCTCTTCCTCCGATTCTACCAAATCCCAGCGTGATACATTTACATACATCGCGCTCCTCTGACACTGATGTGACGCGACTCACGATTAAGAGGTTCCCCGCGACGTGCGATCGTGGGTCGCCGATTTATCGATCCGTCGAATAGTTTCGATTCCGCACTGCATTCTCAATGTCCTAATGCGAGGTTGCATCGCAAATGCGAATCCCATTCATATCAATTTATATTCAGCCACAGATTTTATAAAAATTTATTGCTTTGGAGCTTTAACCATTCCACGAAATTATCTTTGTTTCAATGTAATTCAATGTAAATCTTCTAATAAATTTCTTTTTTTAGTCAGTTTTTTATTTTATTTTTTAATATGACGACAAAAATAGGAACAAATAAAAATTTATCATATCTAATATCTAATAGTTTAATTTAAGTATGAATGTAAATGCATGGCATATAATTTTGTCTTTTCATATCATTTACGGTATAATTCGTAAACCTTTCAAGGAAAAGAATTTTGCAATAATCGTTGTATCCATTGTGATATATTTATACTTATATACATATAAATTTAACTGATTATATAAAAAAATATTTAATATTATCTAAAAAAATATTTTAAAAATATTCCTTATGTCACTTATCAGGAGAAAGAAATGCAGAAATTCGTGTCTTGAATTTCCCCGTGCAATGTTTCAGGCAATCTCACTTTACAGATGAGATTCTCGGCTTAAGCGTAGTTCCCGCGATATCATACTTCTTGAGAATTCCCGCAGTAACGGTCGCTTACAAGATGAAGTAGTAGTCAGGGCGTGGGGCGCGCTTTTTACAGCCCTGGTTATACTGCGCGGTGCTAGTATTGACCGGCGCCCCTTACTAACCGTGTTGAGAACATCAGAAACCGAAGTATAGCAACCCCCTTTGCGCCTTTCTCCTCTTCCGAGAAGCTCGATCTTCCTTCGCCGCCATCCCCCTAACTTTTACGCACCAATACTTGCATTTACGCACCTGCGTTCTCCAACTGCAATACGATGTTTTAGTCTGGCGGAATATCTTACGATTAATCGATACTGAACATCAGAAAGCATTCTCTTCCTTTCCCCTCCGTCGATACATTATACTAAAAATTCAAATTATTTTCGCTCAACGAAAATATCAAGACACCGTTAATCTTTAAATCCCTTGAGAAGAAAGATTTTAAAGTTTTTCTCATTGGAAATAATGAACTTGCGAGTGGTCGTCGCTTTAATTGAATTTTAATTCAAAGATTGAATTACCTCGATAGCCAGTGATGAAAATTAAAAATTTGCGAGGACAGAGATAGCACCGAGACAAAAAATGCCACTCGGGAAAAGGTATTTCGGTTCTCCGCCGGGAATAGAGAGACAACGGTCTGTATTATTAATTGTATAACACTGGTGTTGGTTGCACCTGCAAACATAGATAATACCATCGCCGCCGCATCTGTGACGCATCCGCGAAATTGATTGCAATCAGTCGCGCGAAAGGCGGACCGTTCTCCCTGACAAAGTAGCGACGGCGTCGTTATCGACATCGATTTCGCGAGATAATCAGAGCAGATGATTTTAATTAATACGCGATAATGAACCAATTCCCTCCTGCGGGATATCTGCATACAAGCCTTCCGTCTTGCGCGGGACGGGCACGGGAAGCGCGAAACGAGTCGGCGCACTCGTTGCACACCGAAATTTATCGCGATCGCGTGATTACAGGGCGGTCCAGGCGTTAATTGCGTACACCGAATATCCCGTAATTTCCAGTTCACCGACGATGAAGGAGCTGCGTTACGCCAGGCGTTACGTGAAAAAGAGGAAGGATCAACCTGATTCTTCGGTTGGGGGGGAAAAAAACGAGCGAATCGATTCGCGCGCATCGGGTGCAACGCTCTCGCGTGTGTGCTCAATATGCCGCGATTTATTTCTTCCCGTGTCATTTCTCCCTCGCCTAGTTCGTACGATCGGAGAGTCGCCCGCGCCGTCTCGTAATTTCCTACGCTCGCGTGCTCCGCGGGATTCCACCGCGATTGCCATCGCGCGGCAATGCGGATTCGAGCGGATTCGTATTGGCGCGCCAATAGGAACAACGACGGGATCGCATCATGCTTATCATGCGCGACTTCTGGGCGAATTAATTCGCGGATTAGCGTGACCGCCCGAGCGAGTCCGCTCAATAATTATCGCTTACACCTGCCGGCAACCATTACCAGTTTCCAGCATGAATCTCTGGGGTAGAATCATTTTCACAGCGCACGATTTCTCGCACAATCTCGTTGCTCTTATTATCAAGCAGATTACCCGCACTACTTCGCCCAATCAAATATGGAATTTCGTCGATAATCCGCCCGGGTGGCTATTCAAGTTGAACGTCAGATTTCATGCGGATTTGAGTAATTGACGTGTAAGTTTATCAGTTAACCGATCGCTGGTATCTTTGTGTAATTGAAAAACTGATCGAAATCGTTACGCAAATTACAGGATATCCGCTTCTTTATTTCGATCGCAATTTCGATTCCGCGTTTTATTTCTAGGTTCTAGTTTCTGACATTTAATAATCTTCAACATGGCGCGGATATGTGCATAAAGCGTCAGGGGGGTTAATCTCTAAAAGAATTATCGCTCCCGAAAGAGCCGACCGTTGCCTCGCTAATCTCGGTGCTAATTGCAACACGATTGCAGCACTGCGTTGACCGCTGTCAAGTGCAATAGGACGGCTCGATCGTCAGACAAAAGCCGCATTAAGCCGCGGTAGGCTGTGCTGCATTCGTGCGATACGGGTCTGCTCAGGTGTTATCAAATAAAAACGGAAAATAGGTCACTTCCGTGACAATAATTAATCGCCACTGATACGCTTATGGCGAGACCGCGACTCGAGAAACGCACCTGCGCACGCAATACATATAACACGTACGATATTGTTCTGACGTCGCCTGGAAATTTCGCGACGGAGACTCAATATAATCTTATGGCCCGGTATAATTAGACGCACCGAATCGCGTTTCGAGACTTGCTCGCGCACGTGGATTTATTCGAGGCACTCGAGACCGGAAGGAAAGGAGAGACGCAATTAAAATCCTAATTAAAGGAGTCCGTGACCGGCGGCCGCTTGGCGAGGCGTAGCGAGACACGAGCAGCTTCACCGTTCGGCAGTTCGCCGTTCGGTAATACCTGTATGCTTATTGAGAGCTCGATGGTGAGATATTATATTTGCATGGCGAGGTCATTATCGTGCAGCTCGAATCGCTTCTCCGCTTCGCGTCTCGCGTCGCAGATACCCCGGAATCACCGGGCGACGCGATACCTCCATTAGTCGCAACTCTCTCACCCTTCCTTCCTTTTCTCCTTCTCGCGCTTCCTCGACTCTGTATTTAACTCACTTTGCGATAAAGTGCGTTCGCAGGTGCGCTATGCACAAGCGGATTATACCTCGAACAATTCGCGATCGTTTCCGTTCGCAGTCAACGGCAAAATGAACGTGACATTGTGTATGTGCATACAAGATATTTCCAGCAAGCATATGTTAATAGCGATATTCGGAAAATTTATCGATATCACAAACTGCTTGCAACAATGTATATCAATGTTGATACTAAAATATTTCAAAATTGATATACCAATATCAATTCAAGAGAATTAAAGAGAACTTGCAAACAAAATATCATTAGAGACCGGTTTTTAGGAAAGATACCGCAATTTAAATATACAATTATTTACTAATTGGCGAGTTGCATTTAAATGTTTCTCGTGTTATTTTTCGTTCATCGAGTTTCTTTAATTGTGATAACTTATTTACAAATTTCTGTAGCTTTCTCTCTCTCTCTCTCTCTCTCTCTCTCTCTCTCTCTCTGCTAATCTAATATTCTCGGCCGGAAAATAGAAATTTCTACTTTGCTGATTAAAATGTATGTACGGTAGCGTCTAAAATTATCGGTCTGCGCTGTGTATTTAGTGTTAAATGCGGCTATTCATCCGAGTTTCAATTCTATGCGTTACATGAGTATTCGGCGCTAATAGATTCGCGAGTAAAAATGCGCGGGATTAAACGGGCGTGTTTCGGATGTTAAACGTGAGACGTGAAACGAGTACCGATACGAGCGGTTCGAGCGATTTGTAGTAAATAAGGTAGTGAATCGAAAATTCATATTTTCCACGCAGGATATAAAATATTCAGACAACGTTGACAAGGCTGGCAATAAAAATATCGTCCCGCGTTAAATTACAGCGCCGGCCTGGCAAAAATGTGCGTCGAGGCATGAAAATAAAAAAATAACGGGCTTACGGGAGAGTAAAAAATTACTCAACGATTTATAACATAACGAATGCCATAAATTTCTCACAGATATTTTAACGCTTGCGTAACATAAATAACATCACAAAATAAATCCTGAACGTAGTCCGGTTTCTGCGGACTCGGGAAATATTTTCAATCGATCACCGTGAGATTTCAAAAAATTAATCGCGAAAGGATTGAAGAATTGGGCAATGAGTCGGCGAAAATATCGCGGCGCAAGACAACTGCCAGAAACAAAACGAGGGGAGCGCAGAGACGAGGATTTACCGAAGAGGGCAGAGGCTGGGCGTTTACGAGGCGCCACGACGACGGCGCCTCATCGATCTGACCAGCCGAATACCGCAGCCACTTACGATATACACCGACTATGTGCCACCGTCACATAGGATCTACATATCCGCAGAGAGGACGAGGGAGACAGAGAGAAAGACAGTCATTACCGCAAAAAAAAAAAACATACCGCACGCGAAACCTCTGCGACGCATAGTACGTTTTGATATCTATGCGCGGTTAAATCCTTTGAGCCCCGAGAGATCGATCTGTCGAATGGCAAAGACAAGCGGGTCATAGAATTTTCGCTATATCGTCTCATATATCGCTTTTATAAACTGACAATTATCAAAATGCTCGGGTAAATTCCTCAATTACTCCTTACTTCTGAAATCGAGATATAAAACGCGATTACATGCATACATCGCGTGATGAAAGTATATTAGAAGACGTATTTTCGAACTCGACGCTATTATTAAATTTACTTTTATTATTAAGTCTATTATATCGTTAAATTTATTATACCGAACGCTTTAGTAACATCCTGTATGTATACCTGGGCCGCACCCGTCCTTTTATTCCTGTCGAGACAAAAGGATATCATTTTTAAACTGACACAGACGGTATCGATTAAACTGATATATCGATCGCACTTGTCCAACGAGCCGAAATGCATCGAGAGTGTCATGCAGCCACAATCGCGTGTTTCGTTAGGACGCTCGAAGAAAAATGGCAGAATAACCGACATTCGCGTGATTCGCATAATATTACGGAAAAAAATCTGAATCGCGATAAGTATATTATAATGAGATCTAGGAATTATAACATAAAAAATCAGAATAAAATATTTACAGGAAAAAATCCTGATCTTGATAGCTAAAATGAAATAAACTGCTGCCGATATGATTAATAATCATATTTGTATAAGTTATCTGTGAAAATGATACTTTATTACATTTTTTCTCTCTGCAATACAATGTTATGTTTCTTACATTATCTTACATTTCTTCAAAGATCAATGATGGATAATTATTACAAATACAACTCATCTATGATTATTATAAATATAACTTAACTACACGATCCAAAGTTATTTTATAACGATGAAATATCGTTCTATTTACATCTATACGAACTCTGTGAGGTTGACATTCCAAAATTTAAATTTTTACAAAATTGATATGGCATAAATAATTATTGTTATGGACAAATATGGATAAATGATGGACAATCAAAATCTATATATAATTTAAAAGAAACGCATTTAGAGTACTCATAATGAAATTTGTTCAACTCTTTTATTTTTATTTTTTTTGCGATTTTTTTGTTTTGAACAAAACAATTATTTATAGACAAATGCGAATAAATTGTGGACAATCAAATGCCATATCAATTTTATTAACAATCGCTTTTCGAGATTTCACTCTGAATTTCAGATCTATCTATACGCGCTTTTTCGATGTAGCGAAAGTAATGCTCTTGAGTTCGATATGAGAACCGCAGCTCGACTCATTGTCAGACAGCTTGAAAGATATCCGGCGATCCACCAACGCCCGTTTACGTTCTCCTGTTAGATTGCTTTACTTGATGGAAACTTGGGCACTCTCCATCAGCTCCCTCCGAAGAAACCGGCGCGCTTCCTCTTTGTCCCGCGCACATTCTTATTGAGATTTAATTGCAAGATCCGCCACCCGGGCTACCCGACCGGTCCGGCGTGTGCCAAATGACACTGCACCTCGTACAGGATCATTTATCCCGCTGGAATCTTGTCCCCCGCGTTCTCCAAAGCGCAGTGGTTGGCATACGATCCGAACGTCTCGAGCAAATTTTTTTTCTTCCTTTTTTTTAAAGCGCTCGCTTCCATTACGGCGATAACATTATTATACGTTCACTCTTATCATGGCAATCTTGACATGAGATGTAACGTAATAATTATCTAATCTAGAGACTAGATTGTGAGTACTATAATCTGGATAATCGTAAAGTCCACCCCGTGTTGAATCCAGGATTTCATAGCGATGAATTTACATGATGATTTAATCGCATTACTTTCATGCGTAATTCGAGATTGTGGCGTTTAATAAGGGATTCGAGATTATGGCATTAATACACGTTAATACCCGGAACATACACGTTTTGTTTTTATCACGCAATGCGCAATTGTGTCTCGATTTTTTTTCAACTGTAAATGCACTTTCAAAGCGATAAGAACGACTCCTGCGAGGTATATGTGTGTCAGCGCAATTCGCGCCTAGAAGCGCCTAGATCTGTCATTGTCGTGGAACGCCAGTGTACTCAGGGAACCACTAACAAGCGGATCAGGCGGTCACCAACTCGCTCTTATGCCCGCCGGATCCCGAGCAAGCTGACATTGCTCAACAGGTTATTCCCTACGTGGCTTTCCAAACGTGTCGTGTCGTTGACGTCACTTATCTAGTTACCGCGACGGTTCTCAAGCTACAATAATCCTCATTAGACCGTCTACATCGGCAGGACCAGTTCGTTCACAGGGAGTCTATCATCTTCCCGAACGTGACTCTCTCGGATTAATTTGTATTGTTCCTCGTTCTCTAGCGTTCTTTTTCACTGTCTGTCTTAATGACGCTCGAAAATTTTCATTAATTCGCAAAAACGAGGCGTATGAGAAGTACTGCGCCGGTGAAGTGACCACGTTTATGCTCGCCTAATAATATCTCGGCGTTGTCGAACATTGCGCACATCCCTCGGATTCATCCGCGCGCGCATATCACGTTGAAACTCCTCGCCTCGGGCGCGTCTGACCATATTCTTTCTGTATTACTGCACTGCGACTGTCGGAGACTCTAGCAGCGCGACCGCCGGAAACGGAATTTTCCCAATGGAAATCAATTGTGCCGTAAATAGCTGCCGAAAGGACGATAATGTTCATCTTGCTCCTAAAACAATGCTTGAAAAACAATTAGATGAGTAAATTAATTAGAATCTATATCAGTTCTCTTAAATTTGTCAAATTCGCGCTAAGCGTCGTGTAATGAACGAAACGAATTCTCCTCATTTCTAAGAATACAGCTCAGCTTTCCTAGACAGCAATTCGAAATATCTAATCAACCGTGAACCCCAAATTAACCGAAAATAAGCAATCTGCGGGAAAATCGCGCGGAAGGAAACCGCGGAAGGGATCCCGCAATAACACCTTCGCGCTGAAAATTCGATTGAGATGACTCGATTCTAAAGCGGACCGACGAACGGGATTTCGACGTTACGGTATTCCGTCCGTGATCCGACGCGCGTAATAACGGGCGTGTGTGAACGAACGGGTGCGCCGGCGCGTCTCGTCGTGGGAAGACGACGTGCAGCATCGCGATTTTGCGAATCACTTCCTCGCCGGAGATGCTGCCTTGCTACGTGGTTCGCCAATTCGAAGGCCTGACGGTATTTCCGAGTCCTCTTCCTTCGCACCGCGCGGATATCGTGCGCGACGTCGAGGCGGTCGTGCCGCGCCGCGCCGCGCCGCGCCGAGCGCCGATACCTCGTTGCGAGAATTAACGGCAACGAGGAGCAGAAGTGGTCTCGCATGTATGATGCGCGAAAATAAAGCGCGAGAAAGTAAGAAGCGTCTTACGGGGCTCGCATCGCGGTCGACCGCATCGGACAGAAACTTCTTCCGCGCGAAACGCGGCACGTATGTCTGGCGCTTTCACCTCGTTATTATGTGCATATTCGGCACCAGAATAGAACAGTTTTTACCGCTTAGTTGACCTTTGCGGATTTCATTTTTCGTTATCAGCGTAGTAAAGATAATAATTCTTAACAGATTTAAAAATGTTGGCTATAAAAATTCTTTTTAGCGAGAGCGAGAGAGAGAGAGAGAGAAAGATATTTAATGTGCGCTCGTTAGATATTATTCTCGCCTTCGATTTCTACGAGGATGAATCTTATTGATTGAACGGAAGGCGCTTGAAACCGCCGACTATACACGCGGCGCGTGCGGCGCGGCGGGACGATGCGCGCGTTGCATCGCGGTAAGAAGGCGCGCGGTAATGCGAATTTGCGAATCACTTCCTCGCCGGAGATACTACCTTGCTACGTGGTTCGCCAATTCGAAGGCCTGACAGTATTCCCGTGCCCTTCCTTCGTACACTGTGTGCATACCACGCGAAAGTCGTGCGTGACGTTGCCGCGCCGCGCACTGATATCTTATCGCGAAAACGGCGACGAGGACGTATCGCGCGTCCGTACAGGAAGGATAAGGAAATGATTTACCGTCCCGCATGTACCGTGCGACGTGCGAGAGTAACCGCGCGCGAGAAAGCGAGGAGGAGTAGGTGTGTGTCGGTCGACTGATCAGACATGGCCAAGAACTTCCTTCGCGCGAGACACCGTCTGGCGCCTCTGTCTCATTATTGTACCTATAGTCAGCATAAGAATAGAACAGTTTTTACCGTTCACTTGACCTTTACGAGTTTGCGAGTCCGCATAAATTCCGCCTTATCAGCCAAGAATAATAATTCTTACATGACAAATATCGAAATGTTAAATATAAGAATGCTGCTTTTAACGAAAGAGAGAGAGAGAACAGAGAGAACATATTTAATGCGCTCGCGATGGATGTTACTCTCGCGATTGAGTTGGAATTAATCTGCGGAGATATTATCGATTGAACGAGAAACGCTTCAACGTCGAGAGACCACACGGCGTGCTCAAGCTGCGCGCTCCTAATTAGCGGGCGTGCGTCGCTAATGACAACGTGAGGCATGTGTGATGCAGCGCGTCAGTTGAGAGCGTGGTGTCACGCGACGCGCACGGTAAGTTTGTTCATCAGGAGAGCAGCGTCGCGCGGAAGGCTTAGGAGCCCGGTGATTCCCTTATCGTTCACTCTCTTTCTTTCTCTGCCTCACGGGCACGTTAGATAACTGCAATGGCGTAATAATGGCGTATTCCCTCTCGCGGACCCATTACTATTTAGAAAAATAATATATAAGAAGTCATCCGTGTAACGAGAAGAACGAAACTTAGAGACAGAAATAAGACACAATAATTTTATAAGAAGAAAATTGAATCCGACTATTTCTAACATTTCTTTAGATATGGATATTAATATTTTTAAGCTCGTTATCTTAGATTTCTAATCCTCGCTATCCTTCGGTTTTCTCTAAACACGCCCTGATATGTATGCGCGTTTATTTGTTGCACAAATACATTTGTTGACAATAATTATTCTCTACAAAGACGTATATTCTATACAATGCAATTCTCATTCCTGAGGAATGCAAATATTTTACGTAATAATTCAATTGTTATCATTGTCATGATAATGTTCTTTAAATTGTATTATTGAATACGATAAAGAGACATTACTATTTTGGGAATAGCGAAATAGGCGGCGAAGCGCTGCGAGACGGCGCGAAAAATTTCATCTCGCCGTGCACCATCGCGCTTCCATCGAAACAATCCCGAGAGTCTCATGTCTCAGTGACGAAGGTGTACTTTTATTAACACCGATCTCTGGCCCTGTTTTCGTAATACAACGACTTCTCGATGAATCTGATCTCCTAGTGACGTCGACCGGGTAACTTCAGTCAAGTGTGACCATCTTATAAAACAAGCCGCTTAGAACGATCCGCGGGGACCATCGAGAGCATGAGCCATCCTTATGCCGTTTCGCGCGATACTTATGAGTGAAGCTACACAACATCGAAATGCGACATTCGTAACGATGACTGCAATACTGAATACACTTGCCGAGTAATCGTCGCTCGCAACTCTCATGCATTTATATTACAAGAAATAACGGTATCTTCAGATTCTGTCAATTTCGTCTGTAATTAATAAGGTTCAATATGAAATATGTAAAAATATGAAATGTGCTTTAATGATATCCGATGTAACAGCAAATAACGAGTTGAATTGTTAAGTTGAATTTGTTCTTTACATGTTATCTAATATATTTAATAAATATCATATGTTGTATTGTGTGTGTGTGTGTGTATGTGTGTGTGTGTATATCTGTG
>JAJVSH010000075.1:59407-122396 GCA_021460005.1 Tetramorium alpestre | reverse complement strand
ACCTTGGTCATATCCTCGTTCAACACAATTGCCCCAAATGTTGGCACGTTCTGCTTGTACTCTCTCCATTGTTCAAGCACAGCATCAATATACTGCACGTGTGGTTTCAAGAATGGTATATGCTGAAATATGTGAGTGGCGAATTCCTTCATCTCATATGACCTCAGCTTGGGATTCTCCTCCGTGCAGTAGAAATCGAGATAAAATCAATGCGCCAATTCGATTTGAAAGCAAATTTGCACCAAGTCTTTCCTGTCCTCCTCGGGCACATTGATAATGCCTTTTCTTCTTCATAATACTGAAACTAGCAGAGATGAAAACATAATTATTATCTGTAATTAATAGGGAGTTTTTGTAATTACGTATTTGGAATACGGTATACGTTAAAGTGACAGAATCGCATTGAAAAATGAAATGCTTACTTTTGTTGAAATGTGCGGTTTTGTTTTGGCATATAAGTTTTGGCGTGTTTGGCATGTAAGTTGGTTCATCATTTCTTTATTTTCATCTTTAACTTTTATTTTTCTCTTTAAGTGGATTTTCTTCCTCCAATCTGAAAAAAATAACAGATCACATTAAAATACATAAAATACATTCTATAGTATCTATAGTACTGTCATTACTAAAATTATTGGGGACTTGGTTAGAGGGCATGTGAGTGAATTGATGCGTGAATTAGAGAGCGATTATAAAATAGAGATATTTTATAATCGCTCTCTAAGTAGGTTAAGAGAGGAAGGCAGGAGGCAAGGTAGTGATAAGAATAAAGATAGAGAGGTTATAAGAAATAACCTGGGAATAAAAATTTAACAAATGACAATAAAATTTAAAAAAATATGACATTACCGAACATTTAAGCGTATTCTCTTTCTTTGAGTCATTGAATTTATTGGTTTCTAAGTTTTGACCGCTTTCTTGTAAAAAGTGTACCTCTTCTTGCAATGTATCTGAAAAAATATTTATATCTGTAAATATATTCATCACAAATGTCTTTACATGTAATATTGTAATTTGCTGGGAACTATAGGGAGAGAAAACTCGCAAATTGAAATAGGTATCTTACCTGTTACTGCACGTTTTGCTGAGTTTTTGAAGGCTCTTTCTTCCTTTTCCATCATTAAAATTTTTTATGGCAATCGATGTCTGAAATTCCAGAGCTGTCTAATTTCTCTAATGCCGACACCACATTTGCCACGGAAATAGCCATACGATGCAAGGTCAAAAATATCGAGTCCCGAATAACGGCATAATAAAACTTGCGCGTGAACGCTCCTGGGATTATCCCAATGGGATATATATCCTTAGAGCATATAGACATGGAGGTAGGGATGAGCGATATCGTGTCGATTATTTTGACATCGACTATTTTTTTTTTTTACAGAATCGATTATTCAACGATGTTTTCTCAACTCGATTATTNCCTAAACGATAGTTTTTTTTGTTCGATGTCACTAGAATCGTCACTAGCATTCGTATTGTATCGAATATATTAGTATCGAACGTTCGGACGTGGCTTCACTTTTTCTAAAGGTTTTCTTTTTCTTAACTTAACTCACGCAGAATCTTAAATATACCTCTATTAATTAGTCAATTATATTATAGGAGCTTAAATTCTTCTTCTAAAAATTTGCTGTAGGACAATCTAGCATTCGGCGTTCGGTGACCTTCGGCAACACTCAGCCGCACTCGGCAGCGGTAGGCGACTCGACGCGTCATACGGCTCGCGCATTCTGGCTGTGGAGGTCGTAGAGTCGCGAACTGGTAGCGAACGTGTTTAGGCGTGTTTTATCATGAAGAAATTTTTGAAGATTGCTGATGCAACCAATCGCATTTAGTTAATCCTCGTCTCAAAAGGAATTTGTGTTATTTGGCCATATTGTGTCTCGACAGAGATCATGTGCCAGCCCCATAAAAGGGGAATTGGAAGAAGGAAAGAAGGAAGTAACGAGCACGTTTTTTTTTGTGGTGTTTTTAACGTGCCATTAGCCTGATGTAAACCTTTGTGGCTATCAGACACTTCTCTCTATGTCGTTGAGCCTTTCTGTTTGTATTTTATGATGTATTTGATCTTGTTGTGAATTGTCTATGTGAATAATAAATGTGATATTTCGCGGGATATAACCTGTGTTATTTTGTCCGATCCCTACGGGCTTTTTCAGCTTTCCTGACACAGGCCTGTCAGTTGACAGCGCCAGACAGGCCCTTACACTAGGTTAGAGACATGTTAAACATCAAAAATATAATCCGGTGTGGTCTAGCGGCTAGAATACCTGGTTCTCACCCAGGAGGGACTCTGACTCGATTCCGGAATTTATTTTTCAGTGTCCGATAGCCGTGAAGGCTATCCCTGGTGCAGGCTAAGTGACACGTTAAAGACCGAAAAAAAAAGAATGAGATCGCATTCACGAAGGAACGAAGAGAGCGAGGAACGTTACCACAAGCGCAGGGACCACAAGGTCCACAAGCGTGGCGACAATCACAAAGAGTCCAGGCACAACAGCAATCGATCAGAGTTCCACACACCAGGATGATCACAGGAGTTCTAGCAACGACAAGCACAAGAGTTCCAGATGAGACAATGAGCACAGGACTTCCAGGCGCGATGAAAAATTGAAGAACGCAATCTTGGATACGTCGGGTTCTTGCTTAATGTTCAATAAGGAGGATGTCTGGTGCTCTGTGGCAATTACCTG
Source organism: Tetramorium alpestre (assembly GCA_021460005.1). NCBI lineage: Eukaryota > Metazoa > Arthropoda > Insecta > Hymenoptera > Formicidae > Tetramorium > Tetramorium alpestre. Next base: position 119,703 of record JAJVSH010000075.1, on the reverse strand, counting down.
CCGATCAAAATGTTAATGGCGATTTTCTACTATGTCGATTACAAGACTCTGGTGACTGTCAACTGGTGTGTAGACGCTGGAAGATGCTGATTGAAGAAAGCAAGGTCTGGAAGAAAGAGGTACGAACTGTATGCCAGATTGTGGGCCTTGTGCGTAGGTCTCAAACCCAGATGGGATCCTGTCAACAGGAACGAAAAAGATAGATTTAAAATCGTTGGAATCGATGTTAAAAGAGTTTATGAAATTTAAGGCCAGTATTGTTAGGTCGAAGGACAAATCTCGCGTACAGGAACTCAAGGAAATCTTAACACTACTAGACTACTTTAAAATGCATATTAAAAAGTACAAGTAAGAATATGGAATAAGAGTTGTTGCAATATTAAGGGTTGTTATTACACTTCGTGTAATAACTACCTAATTAATAATCCTAAAATAATACCTAAAAATAATAGTTTTGGACGTAAGATATTTTAAAATATATGTATTTAATGTATTAATATGTATCGTATTAATATTGTGAAAATAAAATCGTTTTATTTTCCTCCTCTTATAATAAGTAATACAATAGGTAAAAAGATATCAGTCTTTGACAGTCTAGTAGCCTGGTAATAGTAATTACCAAAAAAAAAATCTTAATCTCAAATGTTTTATAAACTTCAAGGACAGTGTCACTAAATATCTGATGCGCTTGAGAGAAGTGAAAGACACAGATCCACTCTGTTAATGGCGTCATCTTTACATGGGTCTTTTCAGCGGTGGTATTATTCTACGCAAGAAACGACAGATCGTACAAAAGATCTCGCTTTTTAAAGCACAATCGTTGAACGACGGTAATAATATTACAGACTTTGGACAGAACAGTATATTTCAGTTGAAGCGTGATTTGCGCGAATCAATGAACAGAATTGCAGAGACGTTGGACGAGAATACGAAAAATAAACTTATCGAAGAAAGTAAAATAGTCTTTGAACTGAATAACGAAACTATCAAAAGTGTGCAGATCGGCAGTCAAGTTTTTGAAAAAATATTGTATTTTATCCAGTCCAGTTTTACTGGTTCTCTTTATCTCAATAATCGTCTTCAATATCCTCTACAAATATATTATACATTAATTAACGCATATTAATGTCAATTTACTTAAAAAAAAAAAAAGATAGACTTTCACTCGGCCGAAAAGTACTGATATCAAAATTGAAATGTATAATATCATATTATTTATGCGCTATAATCTCGCCTTTTTATAGTTCTAAATACGGATTATTACTATTATTTGTACATGATTTAAGGAGGTCATATTTCGTATAGTTTATCATCATGCCGAAAATATTGGATTACCAAGATTTGATGAGATTGACAAATTTTATCTATTGTTTTAAATCAAAGAATTTCAAATGCTTTCAAAATCTTGCTTGCAGTTTGCCTATAGCTTCCACGAAAAAGAGTAACTTAATAACTCTTTCTAAATAGAGCTTCCTTTATGAGTTTCTTTCCATAACAACAAATTCGAAGAGTCGTATTTGCATTAAGTTTATCGTTATCATCATGACTAAGATTGTATCAGATGACATATACAATATACACAACAATAAAGATGCATGTTCGAGAGCAGTTAAGTAAAACTTGTCAAACTTAAATTTATCGATATTATCTAATATCGATTTCATCAATATTAGGTAGTATATATAATAATGTATGAATAGATATAGTTGCACGCGTTAAACGCATAATTGTTCACCAATTGTTGACCAGCAAAGATAAAAAATAAATATGATAGATTAATGACTCTCAAATCTAAATCTAAATATTTGTATACACTTTCCTATTTTGGTAATTCATTCTTCCGAGTTGTTATATATACGTAGCTATTTTAGAACTTTCAATATCGCCTGCATATCGAAACTAAAATTGTCCCAAAGCTTTGCGGGAAACTCGAAGGTAGGATTATTTTGGTTGCCTATGTAATTCTTCGTTAAAAGCGACGAACTGTCCAGACTTAGGAAAGGAGGCGGCGGAATGGTGTTGAAATCTGTTTGCAATTTGCGCGCGGCTTCTCCAAATAGCAGTGACTTGATATTTCCTTCCGGCAAACTTTTCTTACGAAAATCTGAAAGAAAGAAATCAATTCCAATTTAGTATCAATAATATCGGATTACTATTGAACCATACATACACATATATATACACACGCACGCACACACACACATATTTAAATTTAAATATTTATTATAAAAGATATAATTTAGATATTTCGCGCTAAATATATTATTTATGACAAGTGGGATCACAAATGAGATAGAAGTAAGATTTAGATTATAAGTAAACGTAATGCACCTTTTGCTTCTTTTCCCAATGGTTGCGCTTTGTAAGTAAAATCGTTATATTTGATTGACTGAATTGCAGGATCAATTAGAAATGAACACGGTTGAGGGCTGTCTGTCAATTGTTTAATTGCAGGTGATCGATCCTCTTCNTGATCTCCGAATAGATTTCGTTTAAATGCTGTTTTCGACGCATCTTTCTTACTGTCATTTACACCACGGCGATTGCGAGCCGGGGAAGTGTTTAATTGTCGGCCAATCTTAAAATCAGGAACTTCAGTCTGTAAATGAAACACATGACAATGTATATGAAAGTTTAGATAGTAACGTAAACAGAATAAAGATACCAGATACCTACTTGCGGAGGGCAAGTAGAAAAATGATGGAACAGCGACTGCTGTTGCCGTTTGTTCTTCGAAACCGTCTCGACATCACCCAACGACTTATGCCTTTGTCTTCGTACTGCTGCAATGGCGTTTCTCTCAAGTTGCTGTTTCTCTTGAATCCACCGCTTAATCCGCCTGGACAAAAGAGAGTGACGTCGACACATGTGTAACACAATTTTTCATTAAATATATGGATTTTGTAGAAAATGTCGAATAATTACTTGACGAACGGCACCACCATGAAAAACGCATTTGGCCCAACGCCGATTTTTACTTTTCAGATTGGAGGAAGAAAATCCACTTAAAGAGAGAAGTAAAAGTTAAAGATGAAGATAAAGAAAAGATGAACCAACTTACATGCCAAACGCGCCAAAACTTATATGCCAAAACAAAACCGCACATTTCAACAAAAGTAAGCATTTCATTTTTCAATGCGATTCTGTCACTTTAACGTATCTTTAACGTATACCGTATTCCAAATATGTAATTACAAAAACTCCCTATTAATTACAGACAATAATTATGTTTTCAGGAGTCATATCTTTTTTTGTATTTGGCAAATCCGCTACAGCGAACCAGTCAACGTTCTTTATTTCTTTCCGCGTTTTTGGTTCAAACTTTGTATCCTTTTGCACACCCGAAATAATGTGCAGTCTCACTGTTTGGTCGTTTATTACAGACTCAACATATTCGTTTTTATATATCAAATTGGATATATCAAAACCGGTCTCCTCCAAAACTTCTTCAAATGGCACAATGGTACGGCTCCTCATCCTTGTTGACTTTTCCCTTGGGAAAGCCCCAGCTATTTTTTGCCCAGTAGCTCTGCACGAGAAGCACCTTGGTCATATCCTCGTTCAACACAATTGCCCCAAATGTTGGCACGTTCTGCTTGTACTCTCTCCATTGTTCAAGCACAGCATCAATATACTGTACATGTGGTTTCAAGAATGGTATATGCTGAAATATGTGAGTGGCGAATTCCTTCATCCCACATGACCTCAGCTTAGGATTCTCCTCCGTGCAGTAGAAGTCGAGGTAAAACCAATGCGCCAATTCGATTTGAAAGCAAATTCGTACCAAGTCTTTCCTCTCCTCTTCGGGTACATTGATAATAAACCGGCTGCAAAATAACAAAATATAAGCAATTCATTGTGTTCAAATTTAGCTAGCAAATAACAAAATACAAGCGATCCAAAAATGAAATTAATCATGCTAAAAGAAAAATATTATTTATTTTCTATTAAATATCTTATTATACTTAATATTCGATGAAAACCGACCTGCTGAGGTCATCAAGAATACCCGACGGAATTTTATGCTCCATGTCATTCGATTTCTATTTGTCGATCGTTCTTGATATTATTAACAAATCGCGCGTAGACAGCAGCTAGAGACAAGCGCAATGAAAGTCGACGGATCTGGTGTGAAAAAATAAGGATGGATGAAATCAAGATGTAAATTACAAATGCAACATGTGATCGTGACAAACGACAATACACAGTTAATTAAATTATGACTCACGTTGACTTGTCCTGTAAGATCGTGACACGTTCGTAGATATATTCTGGATAATCTGAATTGGAATCACTTTGAAAACAGACGACACGATGTATACACTCGATGTATGATCATTTCTGTAAAATCGAGCAATATTACTTATATAATATTTATAACAACTTCAGAAAATCCGTTTTTCCGGGACTAACCTATGGGCACCTATCGCACAGAAACCATATTGCTTTTCAATATAGCATAAAGCTCTTCGCGTTTCTCCTTTTCGTTTGTTTTTCTGTCCCTTTTTTTCTCCGTTCTAAAATATCGAGGAATGTTCGCATATTGTGTATGTATGACGTATGTATGTATGTACACACGCGGTCATTAATGCCTGGACATCGACTGCGCCAGTTCAGAATGCGTCTCTTTCTTTCCAATATGGAAACATGTGGAAAGAGAAAGACACACTCTGAGCAACCGGTATGTCCAGGCATTAATGACCGCGTGTGTATGTATGTATGTACATACATACATATCATACAGACGAGCAAATATTTATAAATATTGCAAAATTTTGTCGAGTTAGGCTTTCCATCATATTAAGAATGTTATTACATAATTATTGTCACTAATTCTAGTACTGTTTTATTTTGTTTTTTGTTTTTTTCAAGAAAAGGACATAGAGAAATTGCGAAATTTATTATTTATTAAGCGTTTGACAAGATAAAAAGATTTTTGCTAGCTAATGAGACTCAATAAGTGTCGTAGCATAGCTTCTACGTCGCTGTCATCGCTGTTTTCCAACACGACGTCCCAGTTTTTCACGTCATCCAAGTCGCACTCCGTTTCCGAATCGTCTATGCCTGCGACAATTAAATTTTCTGATGTAAAACCAGTAAACCAACTAACAAAAATATTGCATCAATTATAATTTCCCATTCAACAATATATAAATGTAATATAACATTGTACACAACAATTACATTGAGTAAAATATAATACTGATGCAACGTAATTGTTACTTACTGTTTACTGAATAGATTCTCGAAAATGCCGAGCTCTTTGAAGAAATTCAGCTACATGAAAATTTCGTTGTAACGTTACCTGGTGTATGGATCCAGCCACGTTTCTGTCTGACTTCCTCGGGGCAGGCTATACGTATGGTCCTACACGCGTCTCCAAAGTTTTCTTTAAACCATTTAATGTCAGTTTTTCGTCTGACGTCGCTTATTATCCACACCGATTTGTCCCGCGCTGAAAAACGTGTGCGTTTTGAAATTAATAATTTAAAATGATACTTTTGTAGGCATAGTCATCTTTCATAAAGAATTCTTTAGCTCACTGTACCATCATACATATCGACAGCAGCGCGACAAAAGTAGCCATAGTCCTTCCTTCTCACATCTTCACCCCATTTAACCATTTCGAGTCGATATTTCTCCTTGTATTCTCCATATCCTAACAACTGATTGATATCAAGACCTAAAGATTTCGCCCAGTGCGTTTTTATGGGACCAGATAAGCGTATAATCGTGCTCCTTTGCGGGCCAATCCTGAGAATTGCGCAAGTAGATGTTATTTCAAGAAGAAAAGATTGCATTAATAATATATGAGGACTGTTCAATAAATAAGGTAACAAGACTGTAATATAAAAATATTTATTCATATCTAATTATATCTGTGATCAGTTTTACAACTTACTTTACTTTTCCACATAATCTTCACACTTGTCCAAGCATTTGCTCCATCGATCTATCAATCCTGGCATAAATGAGAAGTCTTGTTACCTTATTTATTAAACAACCTTCATATATTACTTTAAAAAAAACATTGATATGTATTTAGTTAAATAAAAATCGATTCCTCAATTATTAAGCATAGAAATACATTTTTAACATTTAATCTTAGCTTTATATTATCTCATTTTATTATGTTAATTTTATGTCAGTTTTCTGCTGAGTAATACAATTCCGCATTATTTTATCTACAAATAATGATAAAATCGTCGCGATACCTGTTGTACAAGATATCGGTGATATAATCCTTTCCAGATTTCCTCTTGCCGCTAAACAAGAAAATCCTCTCCGGTTTCGTCGAATTGCTCGCGATTTTCGCGACGTCGCACGTCTCCAACGCCCGCTCTGTGGCCATGTTGACGTGTAACTGTACAGACCGTATGAATACCGTAATTGCTATGAATTATAGAAGCGTCAAACTTGTGGAATAGATAAAATATCGGCTCCATTTGAAATTAAAATTTCTCATCACATTTGTTTCACATTTAAAAAAAAATTGATGTTTATCAAGATTCTAAAATCTAAATTATGAAACTAAAGTTGAGGTGAAATTAACTTTTAACCACAAGCATGTTTTTTTCTTTTTTTTTTCAATTTATTTCGACATAGTCATTAATTTACACTGAATCTATTTCTTATTTTTAGCCTCGCGAAGGGCCTTCCGTTGTTCTGCCCTCTTCAATTGGGCCTTCGGTTTTAGGTTATGTTTCTTCGCAAAGCGTTGGTTTCTCAAGAACTTCAGATCCATCTGAAAAGTGCATACGAAAAATAGAAAAAAGGGTTCTACAATACGATAACGAAAATATCACAAAAATCTTTAAATACACTCTTTAATGTATTTAAACGTTTAACAACATCTTTACACATCAAATGTATTGTTAAACGTTTTGTCTCAACGATACTTACGATACTTAACATATTTTTTCTCTTGCTACTTTAAAGAATACATTAAAGGAAATAAAATACTGAAACGAATAAAAGTGCAATAAAATGTATCGCTAAAACTTACACCGAGTGTGCTTTCATGCCTATATCTCTTAGGCTTTTTAATGCCATTTCGATGCGCCTTTCTGTCTGAAAACGAATACAAGAATCACGAATTAGCAACAATTTAAGTATTCGATTTCTAAAAGATTTTACAGTGACCATTTTTCTATATTTAAGAATTTAATTAAGAACATATTTAATATTTTATAATGTGATTTCAAAAACATTGAAATTATATGAAACAAAATCTATATTTCAAGATACATCTCTCTAAATTTTTAGATAATTTATTGTAAAATATACTTACTTTGATTGTGATTTGTGTGATTCTTTGACTTAGCCATCTTCTGGATTTATTTATTTCTACCTGTAATAATATTTGATTATTTCAAAATATTGTTTATATTAATTTTTGAGGTTAGATTGATTAGGAAATTATCATCGCTCAACATTTTCATGCATAATACTTGTGAGAAAATATAATAATTTTGTCATAACAGGTAAAAAAAAAGTTGCGATTCTTTAAGTATATCTCGATTTTAACAGATTGAATGGATTAACAGAAAAAAATTATAAAACTTTAAAGAACCGTACACAGGCTTTCGGAAACGGAAGCGGGAAGAAACGTGATCGAATCGAACGTGATGAAAATGAACCGTGTAGCGATGCCAGCGCCAAACGTCTGTCGTGATCCGTGGTCGTGATCTGCGATTTGAATAAGACTAGTTGCACATTTTATTAAAACAATATAGATATATTTAAAAAAGTAAAAATAGCAAAAAAGATATTTTATAATACTAAATTTAAAAAATATATGTATTTAAAATATGAAATATGTTAGAGGTTTTTCTCAACGCTTCTGGAATAAAATTTTCTTTCTTGTAAGCAATTCCATTTTTACTTAAACCAATTTCAATTTTTATTTCACTTTTTATACTACATAATGTGTTTTTATTGAAAATTTTACACACATGCATACACATATTTACAATAAAGAAAAATATATATGAAACATTCAATGCTTACTCAATATTTATAAGTTATTTTTATATAAAGATATATTTTGCTCTTGTTGACTTGAAAATGTATAATTTTAATTTTTACCTTAGTGTACAATAAAATATAGAATAATTAATCTTAAATGTATTCATATACTACAAAGTATTATCACAGGCACATGCTATACTAATGATCCCACATTTAATTGAAAATAAATTTCTCATTTATAGACATCGTTAGCTTATTGCAACTAATTATTTTAAATAAAAGTTTAACAAGTTACAGAAAAATATGCTAATATAGATGAGCGACACAAAGCGTAGCAACACACTAAAAAATGTATATGTCTATTATAATATTCTATTATCCAATATTATCCATTATTGAATGTATGTACTATTTGATATCGTTCTTCGAAAAGTTTTGGATTAGTGACATGTAAGAGGTAAGAAAAGTTGCACTATAAATATCATATGTGATTTCTGCAGATCGTGCTATGGAATGCAATTCAATAGTTGATTGTTGCTCTTTATAAACCGGATAATTGTCTTTGCAATGTAATCCAATCTACAACTTTCTGCTGGATCTGTCGTTTCTCCAATAGAGTCGTAGCAGCCTTTTGAAATTTCTCTTCGTTTCGACGTACATACATCCTTGCGTCTTGTTCCATTAAGTTGATCTTTTCAGGTCGTATTTCCACCATCGATAACATTTCCGTTAAGTAAGGGTTAAATCTGAAGTATATATGATCAGGTAGCAGGTCGTTGAGCATCGTATGTACAGCTGAAAAATTGAGATTTTTATTATAAAAAACCCAATCGATTTTATACTAATCATATCTTTAATTTGTTTCCGAACGTTGCAACGTTGCATAGTTGCCTTTGTTATTACCTTCTGTATCGGTGGCACTATCCAAAATTTTGTAAAACTTCTCTTTCCAACTTGAGATCGCCATTTCCGAAGTTTCGCTGTCACTGATATGATGTGGGATTCGACCCGTTCCAAATGATACAACGCATTGAATTGGATTATTCGGCCACAACTGTTTGGCTTCGTGTATCGCCACGGCGCATGGATTATTTACCAGAATACCTAAAATGTTATTAAAATCGTTCTGACATTGCGAAAATTTTTACTTGATTTTTATACGGTTCATGTATATAGTATATGTATATAGTTCATGTATATAGTTGCATAATTTACCGCCATCCTGATGAAGATAATCGCCGTATTTAAATTCCTCAAAGTAACTCGGTGCAGCAGCTGATGCTCTCACAGCTTCCCACAATTTATGCTTGTGAGATCCCATGTACTGGCTCTCCACTCTGTGCGGCAATGTATAATTTCTAAATACGTAGGCCATAACACGCTCGTGATTTACCACTGCGGATATTGCTGCAAACTAAAAAATGCAGACATGGTTGAACGCCTCTCTACATTTAAATTATCTCATCTGTGAGTCATGCATTATACATTTTATTTCGCCCGACGGTATATTAAAATCTACGCACCTTTGGTGCATTTGGATCGCGTGTGGTCTTAATAAGAATTTTGTCGCCCAAGTGTTCCGCTAATAATGTTTCCCACAACGCGGTATCGTAATATGCGTGACTCCATACTAGACTGCTCGTTCCTTTTATAGTGCTCTGCGTGAATATTTTGGTACTCAGCTCTTTGTATAATGTCAAAACTTCATCCAATGACTTTCTCTTGTGTCCTCCTGTAATAATAAGTAAATAATAATGAAAGCTCACGATAAAAAAACTTTACAAGACGTTCCTTTTATTGACGGAATAAACCACATGCAGCACATACTGTAAATTAAAGTTTACCTTCCGAAATTTCCTTCGGCAATACTGCATATAGATAACATATAAATTAATTTGGACGTACATGTTACAAACAATTAGTATAACTTTTCCTAATGTTACAATTAATAATTATTAATGGACTAATCAATGAATATTTTTAAGCAATTACCTATCACTGCAGCGAGAATAGCTCCTGTGCTTACGCCGCATATATAATCGAACATTTCGTATGTCTTCTTCCCTGTGAGTTCCTCCAATTTCTTCAACATCTCTATAACCAATACTCCGCGAATGCCGCCGCCGTCAATCGATAAGATTCTGATACCCCGACCAGGCAAAGGATCAATGTAACCCATTACTGCCAGCGCTTCTCTAATAGATGCTGTAAGAACACACATTTGAGTAATCATCATTGATAGATGACGTATCGTCATTCAAAATTTACATTCTCATCTTATATACCTTTAATCTGTTCATCTTTTGTCTTTTGACGAGTCCGTAATAAGATTCTAATCGCTCCCTCTTTAATCGCATAATGCCTTGCCTCTGAATATTGATCGATATGCAACAATAAATCCTCCAGTCTGCGCAACTTTGAAGCATTCGACTCGGCCGATTCGATGCTGTTCAAGACGTGACGCGTGCGAGAGATGATGCTATGCTTCGGAATATTGCTCTGGATATTCACTTTCCACTTCGGTATGGTGATGGCACTTTGTGTAACTTTGGGAGATAACTTAAGCAGCAATGTGGACAGAATTTGCAGCATAGTTATACCATTTTTTGATTCCTTGCTGTCAGGCGTACCTTGCTCACGAACTTGCTGCGCAAAGAAATTAATAAAATTTTCGCATAAAAAGTACATAAACATTATTATCGCCTCATGCAATTGAGAAATAATTACCTGTTGTGCCTTCTGTTGTTGCACGGCTTTTGGATCAGGCTCAGCGAGTGATTCTACTTGCTCAGACATCAACGTCAGCTTCGTGTCCTCCAAGGCATTGTCCTTTTTCTGCTTTGCATTCGGGTTCTTGCTGGCATCAGTGCTTCTGGTGGATTCCGACGATGACAATTTCCGTATCGTCTCGAGCTGCGAGTAGGTCAATTTCTGCAGGTTATCCAGCCAATCCTTGGTAACGATGAACTGCTGATTCTTGTCGTAGTTGGTCTTGTTTAGATAATCTTTTAATTGCGATAGAATCTTCCACTGATTCTGCATGGACATTTTGGCGTTCTTCAATTCGTTTATAGAGCGCAAAAATCTGTCCGTGATGCTCGTCACATTTCCACCACTGTCCTTGCCAGCCGTACTATCCGTAAGTTGTCTACAATCAAAAGACACTTTCTGTATTTCTGTATTTCTGACAAGTATAATTGTATTCGTGTAGCAAGTATAATCACTAATCTTATCTTTCTGCATTTACATAACATAAATACGGAAAGCATAATGCACGTGAATGCATAAATTGTAGCGAACTTGTAGAAATAATTTCAGAACGATTTCGATCAACTTGATTGACTCGCCAATCAAGAGCAGAGAATTTAACAGTATAATTCCTTGATTTAATCGTTCTCTCAATATGTCAAGTAGCAAAATATTAAAAATTCTATCTAGGTAATACCGTTTGAATATTAATCGTCGAAAAAATCAGTCAGAGTTTAATCGAAGTGCCACTTGCACGAATAATCACCGAAGACGAAAATAACCTCCTTGTTATTCGAGAATGTTCGGGGAACGCGCATGTTCCTCGTCTCCGTTCATTTTGCGATCGTAATTATTACGCGCGTATAAACTTTTACGATTGTGAGCACCGGATAATTCGGATTTTGAATGCCGCAACAATGAAGGAAAACGGAAATTCCGTCCGCTGACGTATTTTTTACGCCTGTCAAAGTCAGCTGATCACGCGAGACATCGAACGACGAGACACGTCTGTCCTTTTCTCGAGTCTAACCTGACCCGTAGCTTTCATCTGTGCATATTGCTCGGCATACTGCTAATAAAAGAAGTCTTGATTCCCCAAAAAATATAATAAAAATTGAGTTACGTCCACGTTATGGTTTTTGAAGTCATTTTCCAGAATTTTTCTAGAAAAATTCTAAAAAAATCTTATCTTCACTTTTAATGCTTTTAAATTGTTAACAAAATATACTTTAAGTACCAAAAACTTAACATGAAAATTAAAACAACATATCAAGTAATACTTTTTTTAAGCAAGAATATGTTTTACGCTTAATTGAATTGGTATATAGAAAAGGTATTAGAAATTACCCTTAGAAATTTACATTACTTGCTTAATTATTTAAGATGTTAAGGCTGTCATTTATAATAGTAAATTTGATTGTGAACAATTTTTATTTCCGGAATTAAAGTTTATTTTTCTTAGAAGAGCAGTATACTTTTTTCTTTTCTTTCAAAAAATTATTTCCTAATTCAATTATTACGTCGATATTTCGGTAAATCATCGAAGATCGTTATTGACGAAACTCAGATAATAAATGAGTCAGCGGTAGTATTTAGTCGGTAATGCTTTTGTATGCAACAGCTTTCGCAAGGCGAAATTACGCAATTACAGCTGGTGATGACGCACGCGACCAATAGTCTAGGCTGACTTGGATTAAGTTTCGAATAAATTTCGAACATCCAAATTAATGTCCATTTCTGTCAATGTAGTTTAATCTCGATTTAATTTACTCTTTATCTTTTTCTCGATTCCAAGAATTAAAAAGTAAACTAAATCGTGAAACACCTAAATTTAATTTGCATAATTGATTGAAACAAACATAAGTCGACCAGCAGAATTGTTTACAGTAAAATTTTTCGTATAATTCATTACTTCTATTTGAATTTTCTTCTCACGTATCAAACAAAAATTAATATTAATTCTATCCATATTTAAAAAATGATTTTATTAAGTGTTATTCGATGAATTAATCGCAAAATTAAATCTTGGTCGAAATCATCCTGGAATTGTGTCAACGATTTTAACGACAAGAAATTAAGGTAAAAGAAAATCTAGGATCGGCTTTAACTCGGTTTTTAACAAATTTATTTTTTTATGTATAAACTTGCCAAGTCTACGTTCTTAGTTATTGTAAATCAAAGCGATCTCACTCACCTAGTTAACAGAATGCACTTTCGGCAGTGCATCGCGTGTCTATTAAAAGACATCGTGATCAATATATCAATCTGCACAGTAAATCCGCACACTATATCTTCTCTCCCTCAGAGATGCTTCAATCAAAAGTGTAAATCAATTCGTTCAACTTTCCTCTCTATGAATATTCCAAAATTAATACTTTGATTACCGAAACCGTCGACCACGCGATGCAGAAAAACAACAAAGAGAGAGAGAGAGAGAGATTCAATCAAGTTTAATCAATCTTTACAAATAAAAGAAGAAAGAAAAACAATCGTCTCTCGAACAACTCTTAGTTGATACTAAACGCGGCTCAGTGCCGTCTCGATTTTTATACGTGAGCAACACGCGATGTCTCGGCGAATTGGCAGCTCGCCTAGTAAATAAGATCGTACGACACTGGCTGTGGCCAACCAGAGGTGATCGCGCCACGCATTTCATGTCCCGTTTATCGCGGTGCAACGACACGTCAAGGCAGGAAGGAGAATGGAGGGTAAAGGGCCGACAGATTCTTGGTACCCGAGCCAAGAGACCGATCTCATCAGGATACGTTTGTTTACGTCCGGTCTCCTCCTTGTACCCGATAACCATCCCATAATCTCGCGCCACGCGCTTCCCTCACGCAAGCTGAGTGTTTACACGGGCGCGTGTAAACACTGAGCCACGTGCATCCGTCACGTGCACGATTTTGACAGCTTTGTCCGCGACTCACGATTAATTTCGTACCTCGCCTGGTTTTACGTGGTGACCTTAATCCTTTCATCCCACACATAACATGGGACACATAAGTCCCATTTAAAAAGGCTCACTGATTTGCATACATTCCTGAAAAATATATGATGTCGACAAAATGTTTAAAAACAAAAACTAATTCGATTACGGAAGAGTTTAAATTCTTGCTCTTCGATTTAGTTTTCTTTTATCGGAAAGAGTCCCAATTTAGACAGAGACGTTTAATGCGATCAAACTGATTATCGTGTTGCAATTATTATGATATTATATTATGATATTAGATTATTTGCGCATCGACATTTGCGCATTGACTCTATCGCTCTTGTTTTCTCGTCCGATGATTCATTTCAGATCGTATCGATAGCACAATAGTGTATCGATAGCGATACTAATGCCAAAACACATGAGCGTCGTATTTTTATCATTCTTCTAAACCGTGTAAGAACTGTTGCTATAATTACTAACAAAATATAAAGAAATAAAACAGTGACACGACTAAATCCACACTCCTGTCTTCTTCTTTGTGTACATCCATATTTGTGAAAAAATAATTTGGCATGAATGAATAAATGTTCCAATTTTCCGAAATTTTCTTTACAAAGTTATTTCCAATATTTAATATCGTATTGATAATAATACATCATGTCATGATTTTTCGAAAATACGATATTAAGATAGACATTAAAATAATTACGAGATTTTCTTTATTCAATTTTCTTTTCATTTAGCAGCGAAGTGAGTATCGGAATGAGATGATAAACAACTATCAAAACTTCTGAGAAAGGGTTACGTACTGAAATAAGAATTGCGTGGTTGTGCGCTTCAAGAAAATAATAAACAAGTATATACATATAGTATGTAAAATTGAACGTTACTATTTACCACGTGTTTATCTCATTCAATACAAGTCACCTGCCCGCCGCGACAAATACGTTGTGCGTACGTCATTTTCAAGCAAACAAACACATTTTGGAAAACCGTGATTCTGCCCGCACGTGGATCGGATGATATACGACGTCATGTTGTAAATCGAGGAAGGCTCGCTACAAAGAAGCTAGCTCGATTGGCTCGAGCCCAGATGACCTTGCTGACTGACTGGCCGAGTCACGGAGTCTCGCCGTATCGCGCCATTTTTCTTGAGCAGAAATTGGCTCGCTACCTGCGGCCCCGTTATCTGTAATGCCGCGTCATTTACGGATTACGCGACCGTCTCGATGAGAACGGAGCAGGATTTCCGGGTGCACAATTGCGTATCGTGTCGTTCCCTCGGATCATCAATATTGGCATTTTCGATATGATCGTATTGTTCTGAGAGCTTTATTTTAAAAATTATACAAAAAACTAAACGACTATTATTCTAACAATAAGATAATGATATTAGCCCATCAGTTTCCTTAATTTTCGTAACACGAGTCAAGTCAGGATCTCTTAAAATACTAATTAACATTTTTTAGAAATAATATTTATTCAAACTTTCAAATGACAAAGTTTATACTTTATTACGAAAAAAAATATAGATTTGTATGATTCTTAATTCAACCTGAAATATTAAAAGAAATGATAAGAAGAAGAAAAAGGGTACTTTTTCAAGGACAATGCAGGTTATAAAAATTGTGCAGTACTTAATTTATTTAGAGCGTAACTCGGTTGGCAAAGTGTTAATATCTCTATTAATTTTCCAAAAGTTTCTTGAGGCGAAAGAGATTTAGAGGACGTAGACGTCCCTAAATCAATCTCGCCACAACATTCGCCTCGCTGTCGGACACGTAGAACCTCGCGTGCTCGCTATATTCCCGACAGAAAATCCCTCGGGGATTTAACGCAATGTGCCATAATGCACTTCATTCTGCTGAAAGGCTCATTCGGTGCCGTGCTACCTCGAATCGATGCACTTTCGACGCGGATTCGCGTCTTGGATTTCTCAGGCATGCGTGCTTGTACAGGATGCTTCAAATCGCCCTTAGTACAAATCATGTGCGGTTGCCTTAGGAAAAAAATCACCTCGAACTTGAGGAATCCGTAAAGGGGGCAGATTCCGCGACACCCCGCACATTAGGCGTACAATCGATACGGTGGCCGGATCAGAAATTGGAAATCCGATCGAAACTCGGATTCGCCGCATATTTCTTTTCGCGAGAATTGACACGAGATCCTCTTTCGTCGGCGAGTGAAAGCCGGAAAAAATTGAAAGAAATTTTTCTTTAGTTTGAGAGGAGATCGATTTCGAAGTCTCGGTTATGGGCAAGTCCATCCCCCGCGCGGCTACGGGGTGGAGAAGCGTCGGGAACGAAAATTGAGAATCGCGATAATTTACTTTCATCCCCGCGATTCATATCTACGCGTATAATGTGTAATTAGCGCACGCCGTGAAATTTCCCTTTGCTTTTCCCTCCTTTTTTTCCACCTCGCAGGTATCTCCGAGGGGCGCGTTGGATTGCGCATTGCTCCGTGGGACTGTATCAACCCCTATATAAGGCTGAATCCTTCCCCGCGAAAGTTTAGACGTGGCTCAGCGGGCGGTCTCGCGGCGACGCGTGATCAGTCTCTTTTCCGTTTTCTTTTTTTATTTTCACACGCGTGACCACCACCCGCGTGCGTGCGGGAAACCATCCCTTGTCTCCCCGCGATTCGAGGGAACTCTTCGCCGTTATGCTCGCGAAGACGAGGCTGTTCGTGCTGTCGGTCGTTGTTGCTTCGCAAGTGTCGTGGCTCGCGAGTGGTAAGATTGATGTTTTCTTGTCGAAAACTTGGTTCTCGCAGTTGTTGTGCCCTGGAATCCCGCAATTTTGTCGAACGAGATTTCATCCAATTAATTTGATTCAACATGACACGAGAAATACGCGCGCATATTTCTTTCTCGCATTGCTTCTTTTTATTAAGTTTTATTTGTTAAATCCGCACGCACGTTTCTTCTCTGCTCTTGCGATTTTAATATTATGTCTGGTGCGTAAAAGAAAAGAGAGAGACGAATCATTTTTTCTAAAAGATAATTATTTAAGTGCTATTAAGGTATATTTTTTAAATATATATATAAATATAAACGAATTAGAACATCCAGTTAGATAATGAAGTACATTTTAAGAAACATTCCACTGATAGAAGCTTACATTTTAAAGAACATCTACATCCCCTTCAATTTTCTTTTAGAAGTTAAAACCGACGTGTAGTCAATATAAAGTGAAGCTAAACATTTCAATATGCGATTTATGTATCAATGCCTTATTTTGATATTTAACAAATACAATTATTAAGCGTGGTTTTCATGATTTTATCGATCTGCTCATTTGAAATTTCTATCTCGATGGCAGGCATAAACTCATTGGATATGCATGGCTTGTAGTTCAGTATTCTACGTCCCCTCTCGCTTTTCTGATGCCTTGTGTAATCGCGCGTATGAATAAAACGAATGTATTTTCTGTGTGATTTCTTCGACGAATAGCGACACGTCGGCGGCTTTTCCTCCGCGTAGTCGCGCAAATTAACGCCCCGGCGTTTCAATTCGCAAGCAAATGCGAGTCTCATTGTTGTTCCAGCAGTCGCAGCTTTTTAATTATTCCATTATGATCTATACTATGAAACACTTCATTCGATTTAAAGTGCCTGCAAAAGTATATTTTGTATCGCAGCATTTTATTTCAAGCGATATCTCGACAAGTATCTATAAGCAGCTTTTGAAATGATCGCTGAGATTTTTTTAAGTAGCATAATTCTCATAAATATCGCTGAGATAAACGTATTATTCCCAGCTTTGTTTGTCCTCCATGCCCGCGTTCAAATAGCATTACTTTTGATTAAGCGTTCAATGTGCTTGTTCGATATCCGCATCGGCGACACGACCAACTCACATCCTTTGATCCACTTCGTAGTGGATTACGGAAATTCTCTGCGGGTGTATAACGTGGGCGTCCTTATGGCATCCCATCTCGACAGTCCATTTGATCTTGAGCGATGTGGCCCGGCAGTCGATCTGGCTCTGGAGGAAGTGAACGAGTTCCTGAAGGTTCACAACGTTCAGCTGCGCAAAGTTCAAGGAAGGTAACTTGGTACCCGATATTACTGTTGCCGGACGAAGGAAGGGGGATCGCCCATCATTTTTTAGAAGCTGAATCAATCAAACCCGAAGGCACCGCAAAGACAATAAAATTATCAAATTCCATTTTCATCGAGTCAATTTAACAATCGTAAGAAAAATTGTTGTGATCTAATCTCCTTAATGTGCGATAACGAAAAACATGTAAGAAAATGAAAGACGCCTTAATAAGGGTGCCTTGCCACCGTAATTCTCCCTCGTGTCCCTTTAATGGACCGACTGTTCGTAATGCGTGCTCCTGTCATTTTCATTTGGCTACGCGATTTTTTTTTTATTTTTTGCCGTTCTGGTCGTTGACGTCGGGGAGAAAAGAAATGCGGTCGAAGGAAAAAAATGTGTCGTAAAAATATTCGAGATCATGTCTGGAGGTAGTCTCACGTGATATCGACGTGAAAGAATTCCTTCAGGCGCCGTGATGAAACGTCATTAATTTCTGCATCGCGATATCAAATCAAATCTTATATCATTTCTCGCCGCGTTACGTTTTGCGCGCGTTACAATTCGTCTCGCTGCTCGCACGTGCACCCTTTTTGCGTCATTACATTGATACAATTGGACAGGCATTTGCATGGAAAGATGCGCTCGTGATATAAACCGTGATACAAGCCTCAGTCCCCGCGAGGGCGGCGGAAAAGAGAAAAAATAACGACGAATTACCTACGAGAGAAAATTATTTTTACATACATTCGCTATATCGATCATCCATTTCTCTCTCCGTATACACGTCGTATGAGAAATGTATTCATGTGCATACATACGGTGTATGTACCGCCGCGCCTATGTCTACGTTACGCGGTGTAATATCATCTGTTTCGCGAGGATTACACGTGGTTGTAATCACTATTTCATCGATGACATCGAAATATATCGCGTCTTTATAACGGCTTTTAATTAACTGCGATGTAAAACAGTCTCTTAATGAATTAATTCCTAACAAAAGTTCTAAGAAATTGCTGATAATTACACGTAATCTGTTGAGCATGGATTATACATGGTTGTAATCATCATTTCGATAGTAGCAACAAAATGCCGCGTCTTTATACAGCATTTAATTAATTGCGTTGTAAAACAATTATTCTTTTAATGAATGAATCCCTAACGAAAATGCTAAGAATTTGTTAATAACGACATGTAATCCGTTGAGCGTGAATTACATGTTGTAATCATCATTTCGATGATAGCAATAAAATTTGCCACGTTTTTATGACGGTATTTAATTAACCGCGAGTTAAAACAACCGTTTTTTAATTAATTAATCCCTACGAAAATTTCAAGAATTTATTAATAACGACATGTAATCTGTTGAGCGTGAATTACATGTTGTTATAATCACGCTTATAAAATATCGCTTTTTATAACGGCATTTAAGTAATTGCGATGTAACAGTCTTTTTTTTTTAATGAATTAATCCCTAATGAATATTCCAAGAATTCGTTGATAATTACATAATAATCTGTTGAGTATGAATTACATGTCGTCATATCATCGAAATGTCACATCGTTGTAACGACGTTTAATTACAATCGTTGTTGCAGTTACTATCTCAATGAATAATGCATTAACCCCCGACGAAAGTTTCAATGTTCATTTTGGTTTATTGACAATTTGGTTTCGTGCGCGAGAACGTGGTTGCGGGGCGCGCCGCATTCAACATTTTCAATTAGCGCAGATCGATGGGAACCCAATCATTGGGCCATTCATCGGGCACAATTAATGCGCACAATTATCTCGAGTTGTTGCTCGCGTCTCATTCCCTACGCGTCGAATGCAGCCGTGATTATTGTTGCTATTCGTCGTTAATTGCGCGCACGCGGAATATTCGCACCGAAACGCGTATCTCGCCCCTCAAGGACGCACGGCTGCCGGACACGTGCGTCACGTGCAAATGCATACGTGAGAGCAAGAGAGGACGTTCTCACTCGCGTCCACCCCCCCCTCCCCTCCACCCCCCCAGTAATCCAATCGTATTATGTTTGCACTTTAATACATGATACATACGATCCATCATATAAGTCCACTTTGTGCGCCTTCACAGATTGATATTAACCATGTACGCATTTCCATATCAATGTAGGATTGTACATTTCTATAGTAACGCGGGAGTTGAACCGTTGTAACGACTCGAGAAGGAGAACGACTAAGCTCAGGATTTTCGTATAAAGATTAAATAAAAACGTAAACATTCACGTGTGTTAATATTAAAAATTCCTACATATTATTTGTATCTCATATAAAGAGGTCAGAGAAATATTAATATAAAGCCAGAAAATATTAATATTAATATAATATAATATAATTAAGTTTTGAAAAATGAAATAATCTCTTCAAGTTCTAGTAATCTGAAATAAAAGAAATATTAATTTTTCTTTTCTTTATATTTATAGTTATCTATTTACATAACAAAGATTTTTAAATCTATCGAAATAAGAAAATAATATTTTTGAAACAAGAGCAAGATTGAATTTTATAGACAAGATTTTTTTTACTTTTAATAAAGTTATTTTTATGCATTTCGTAACTAGAGAAAATATATCAAATAGATTTGTAAAATAGACATCCTGAAATGTGAATTTTTACAAAATTTGTAGTAGTTGATTGTCCACAATTTAACCATAATTGTTAGACTTAAATGCAACATTGATTTTAATTAATTGCGATACTTGAGTAATGGTCTGATGTTCAACGATGAACATTCAAATTCCTCAGTTATCCGACCTGCAGCGGGGCGAGAGCACCCGGTTTAGCGGCGGACATGCATTTCCAGGACAACGTGATCGCATTCGTCGGACCGGCCTGCGCGTTCGCTCTGGAACCGGTGGCACGTCTCGCGGCTTACTGGAATAGCCCAATTATCACTGGCATGGGTGATCAAGTAGGTCACACTTGCTTTCGCTTTCTGCAGGTACACGTATCAGCATTTGATTGTCAACTCCGTCGTACGTTTCGACCACGCGATTAACTTACCGTGAACCTTATATTTATGTAACTCGACATTAATTATTCTCGCAACAATGATCCTTGAAAACCATCCGAGCAGAGGGATGCCTTTACGCAATAACTGTAAATTCGTGGAATTGCGTTAAATTAGATTAATCTCCCATTTCGCATCCCCATTTTAACGTTCCATTTTAACGTCACGTCGCTTTAATATTAATCCATACTATGTCAACGTTAATATTAAATTATGTGAAATGTTATCGCTTTCTTGCGAATCAAGCCTCCCTCGGAGGGCGAGCTGTCAGTCACATCCGGTATCCTTGGAAGGATCCATAAGTGGAAAAACGAAACGTCGGTAAGAAACGAAAGTCTTGTAGAATCTTTTTTTTTTTCAATTGTTATAAAGTTAAGCATTGTTAAGTATTAAGTATTATAGCTAATGTTGCGTCTGGACATTTTATTTTTAAAATACAGTATCATTAATATCTTAATTAGCTGAGCGTTAATTAAGACGAAGAACGGTCTGGAAAAGATAAATGCTCTTGTATAATGTTACTTTATCCCTTCTCATAAAGCTCATTAAGCTCGAGATTATAATAACGATGTGTATATCACAAGTTTCTTCAGTTTTTCATAATAATTATCGCTATATCCCAGCTAATTACATTATCTAACATATCATCATAAATTATATTGACATTAGGTTTTTTTTTATAAAAAATATCTCACGATAAAGTAATTTTCTTTTTGTTTTTACGATGAGAACAAATCTTTTTTATCTAATGTATCATCTTTTTCCCGAAGGGAATTTTTAAAGACAAAAGCAAGTATCCCACTTTAACGAGGATGTCGTACTGCCAGTGCCGATTGCGGCTCGTTTTCGCCAGCGTGTTCAAGGAATTCGGTTGGTCCCACGTCGCGCTGATTCTGGACAGGTCGGACCTATTCTCGTTGACGGTAGGGAAAAATTTGGAATATGGTCTGCGTAAGGATGGACTTCTGAAATTCGTGAGAGAGTTGGACGGCAACTCCGAGGACGAGTCGTATCATCTTTACCTGCGCGACGCGAGTATGTACGCGAGAAGTGAGTGATCACTCTTGTCTTTGCAGAGTGTCCTGGAAAACTCAATTTCATTTCTCACGAGAAGAAAATTGATTCTGCATTTATTGAAATCGTAAATAGACAAATCTTCATAGTCATTATTTGATTGTCATTAAAACAGATTTTGAAACGTCTAGGAAATTTGACACTAGCGAAAATTGCAATTCACAAACGTTGCTTCGAAAACGTTCTTACTGACAATTAAAAAGAATTACAATTTTTTAACAGTCGTGATACTCAGCGTACGTGGAATGCTGGTAAGGAGATTTATGCTGGCTGCCCATGAATTAGGAATGACGAGAGGGGACTGGGCTTTCCTCGACGTCGAAATATTTCATGTAAGCCCATAAAAAATGAGAAAAGAAAACCCGGATGTTGTATGTCAACTGCAAAACGATATATCATACTTTTATGACACTTCTCTACCAATGTTAAATCGATACGTCAAATAACTTTAAGGGTCCCTACTGGGGCGATCACGACTGGGAGGTCGGGGATGAAGACGATGCCAATGCCAGGAAAGCTTACGAAGCTTTGCTCAGGGTGTCTCTCCTTCAGCCGACTAGCCCACGATTTCAGGACTTTGCTGACAGCGTCAGGCAACGCGCGCAAACTGATTACAATTACACATTTTCGGAGGGTGAAGAGGTAAGGGCCAATTAAAATAAGAATTCTTTAATCTAATTCTGAGAGCACAACGGAGTCGTGATTTTTCGAAGCACAGGTTTCAAGGGCAATTATTAATCAGTAAAATCGATCGCTGCTAGTGAAATGAACTTGTTTTTTTTTTTTGCAGGTAAATTTCTTCGTTGGGGCATTTTACGACGGTGTTTACTTGTTAGGGATTGCGCTGAATGAGACCCTGTCCGAGGGCGGCGATATCAGGGACGGCATATCTATAACGAGAAGAATGTGGGACCGAGACTTCATGGGTATTACGGGTCACGTCAGGATAGACGACAATGGAGATCGTGACGCGGATTACAGCATCCTTGATTTAGATCCCATTACCGGAAGGTCATTTAAAATTCATACAATCCGTTCGACGGCTTTATCGTTAGCGATCGAGAAACTTCTCGCAAATTGTAAACTATAAATAGAAGGCTCGGAAACTCTCTAGAATATTTTTCTAAATTAGGTTAAAGAAACTATAATTTATTTTCTCAAAAAAAGTAGCTCTCTTTTTTAACGTTAAAGAAAATTTAAAAAATTTTATAGAAATACGATACGAAGAGAGGATTAATTTAGCTGATCTAAAATATTATTGACGCTTAATAAAATATCACGTAAATAGTCAAAGATAAGTTAAAAGATACTGGCAGGCATTTTGCAGGTTCGAAGTGGTCGCTCATTATTTGGGATTAAATCGAGAATACAATTCTATGACCGGCAAGAAGATTCATTGGCCGGGTGGAAGGGAAGGACCCCCGCCAGATATCCCGGAGTGCGGTTTTTTAGGAAACGATCCGGATTGCACATCGAGGAGAGATGCTTACACGTTTGTAACTTACACGGGCATAGCGCTCGCCGTGTTTTTGCTCGCTGCGATTACAGCCGCGTGTCTTTTATACAGGTATGCATTTTATCAGATTTGTCAGATCTTACATTTGTTTTTGAGTTTTGTATACCACAAACAGTAAGTACATAAAATAAAAGAAGCGAGAAAATATCAATGTTAGAAACATTAATATAACGACATGAAGATGAGATTTTACCAGTATTAATTATCCGCGAAAAATATAGGATTAAAAATATAGACTAATCATGTAAAAAATTTTTTTTGCATAGACATTTGCGGTTGTCCGCCGATCTCAATAACATGTCCTGGCGCGTAAGACCCGAGGAATTGCTTTTGGAAGTTGGAAAACAATTCTCGTCGAAGATCAATCTGCACCAAGCGATGTCCGACGCAAACGTGAGTGATTGCTCACAACCCGGAGAGCGACAAGAGATTACTTAATTTGATTGACTATTTAATCCGTAGAATTACGGATTGGAACAGAGGATACGTCGCGGTTCGCAAATTAGTTGCGAATCTCTGCCGCCTACGACGGTCTTTACCACCATCGGGATATACAAGGGCGAGAGGGTGGCCATCAAGAAGATCACGAAGAAGAAAGTAGTCGACGTGACGAAAAAGTTGCTCTGGGAAATCAAGCAGGTCAGGGACGTTACATCGGAGAATACCGTGAGGTAAGATTTTTCTCTCGTGTTTCATTTCGTAAACAATTAGAGGACGATTTTCGCAAGATCTTCTCGATAGCATAAAGTATTTGACATTAGCGTAACATCGTTGACGCAACTTTAAGCTGCCAGTTTCTTGCCGGTTAATCAATCAAGTTGCTCGCTAGATTTATCGGAGCATGCCTCTGTTCGCCGTCGCCGACTGTCTTAATCCTTACCGAATACTGTCCCCGAGGATCATTGAAGGATGTTTTAGAAAACGAGGCGATCAAGTTGGATTGGAATTTTCGGATGTCCCTGATCCACGATATCGTCAAGGTAGAGACAGGTGCAGAAGTTGTGTTTCTCTTAAGTTCTTCAATTACGTTTCATTAATTTAGAATTGTAATTTTATTTAATTTTACTTAAGGAAGTAAATTTGGTTAAAGAGATTTTAATAATTATAAAAAGGGATATTAATAAATATAAGACACACATAGATTTAACTATATTTACAAAACTTAATTGTTGATCAATGTAATGTTAATTGGGTGATATGCATTTAATAGTGAC
The DNA here is from genome assembly GCA_021460005.1 of Tetramorium alpestre. Classification (NCBI taxonomy): domain Eukaryota; kingdom Metazoa; phylum Arthropoda; class Insecta; order Hymenoptera; family Formicidae; genus Tetramorium; species Tetramorium alpestre. The sequence goes on along the minus strand of JAJVSH010000075.1, from coordinate 95,172 downwards.
ACGAAAACGATAAAGATATTACTTTTTCTCAGGGAATGTCTTATCTTCATGCCAGCGAAGTTTCCGCCCACGGAAAGTTACGATCGTGTAATTGCCTGATCGACGGTCGCTTCGTATTAAAAATCTCGGACTTTGGTCTCAAAACTCTCACCACGCCTTCAGACTTAATTATGGACGAGAGTTATTACACCAGTAAGTTGCAAAAAAATTAGCATATTAAAGATGAGCATCAATGTGATGTTTTTTTATTTATAGAACTACTTTGGATCGCCCCGGAACTCTTGCCATTAACGGTAACACCCGGATGCGCGGCGACGCAGAAGGGCGATGTTTACAGCTTCGCGATTATTCTGGAGGAGATAGTGGTTCGCGGTGGTCCGTACGAGGTAGCCAGGACCTTTATGACGGCGCAAGAGGTGCGATCCGTTTCATTCCTGTCTTTCAATTCTAATTTTAGCGCGATTTCTTTATCACTCCGATGTCTTTGCTGCGAAGATCGTGAACAGGGTATCAGCATCAGAGAATCCTCCCTTGAGGCCGGAAGTCACGCCGAAGGATTGTCCGCCTGACATACTGTCGTTGATGGAAAGGTGCTGGAACGAAGTTCCCGACGAACGACCCAGCTTCCACGCGATTCGCGGCACAATACGAGGGATTATGAAGTATTTTAATTAAAAATCCTACAATTAAAAACTCATTACAATTAAATTAAAGCATAATAGCACACAGACGAATTCATTCATTCATTTGCATCACATTTTTCGATTCATATTATATCTTGAGACTATCTACAATCAAATCACCCGCATACCATTGTGTTTAATTTATAAAATATAAATATAAAAATTATAATAAATATCAATAAATATAAATATGTTATAAAAAAATGCGTTTCAGGGGATATTGCGAGAATTTAATGGACGATTTGCTACGGCGGATGGAGCAATACGCCAATAATCTGGAGGCGCTCGTCGAGGAGAAGACCGAACAGTTGAGCCTGGAAAAACGTCGCAGCGAGGAATTGCTGTACCAAGTGCTTCCGAGGTATCGGAATCGTTCATCGTCGCTTCGTCGAGCTCTTCGGTTTCTCGCCCTTTTGTAACAGAGCGAACTTTTAAAGGCAAGTCGCCGGTCAACTGATGGCCGGGGAGATGGTGCAACCGGAGCAGTTTGAATGCGTCACCATCTACTTCAGCGATATCGTCGGTTTCACGGCGTTGTGTGCGCAGAGCACACCTATGGAGGTCGTGGACTTTCTGAATGATTTGTACAGTACCTTTGACAGTATTATCGGATTCTACGATGTTTACAAGGTATAACAAAATCTATTAAATGCGCGTAAATAATTCTTTTTCAGGACAAGGAAGCGTATTTGTCCCAGAGTTCTTATTCTAATGACGGTTTCTTCAGAAATTATCTTAAAATTGATTCGCAGGTGGAGACTATAGGAGATGCGTATATGGTAGCGTCTGGTCTTCCAGAGAGAAACGGCGACGAACACGCGAGAGAGATTGGACTAATGGCTCTGGCTATATTGGATGCCGTCAGATCGTTCACTATAATGCACAAGCAAAACACGCAACTGAGCGTGCGGATCGGCGTGCACAGCGGTCCAGTTTGCGCCGGGGTGGTGGGTCAAAGGATGCCGCACTATTGCCTCTTCGGCGACACCGTGAACACGGCGTCTCGAATGGAATCCTCCGGTCTTCGTAAGATAAATCCTGCATTAGCGACAATTGAAAAGAAAACTCAAAGAAATTTAGTCGTTAAAAATTGAATTTCTATTCTTTGAATTCCACATAAGGGGATACAAATTAAGAGTAACTAATTATAATTATTTAATTATAATTTGTCTCGCAGCTTTGAGAATACACGTCTCCGAGGCGACGAAGAATATCTTGGATAAGTTCGGAACGTTTGACCTCGAGCTCAGAGGGGAAGTAGAATTGAAGGGAAAAGGTAGGGTGACGTCTTATTGGTTGACCGGTTGCTCAGAGCCCGATTCCAGGTTGGCCGTGCCGAAGTATCGCAGGCTCAGTAGCAGTCAACCCGAGAACAATTTGAATCCACTAATCTTTCCGCCGAACACAAATGGCTCGAAAACGAGCAACACCTTTATCAACTTGGCGGAATTATAATGATTAACATTTTTAGCTCTTCAGAGTATAGCAATCTCTTAAGTTGCAACGAGGAATTTCTAATATGCCACGCGCGTCACTTGAGATATAAAGATATGCGCAAAAATTAGAGATCCATAAGAATTTTTATGGATCCCTAATTTTTTACGTAAATTAAAGGCGTTACTTTGTTTTCAGTGCCATTCTTTGATGTGTAAAAATGACTTAACGTTACATCAGTGTGAATTGGATGTATAATAAAATAGTTTTAGTCTTATTACAATTACAACTTTTATTCGGAATTTTACATCGATAGCATCTTATTTATTTAAATAAACTAAAAACGATAGGCTCTTCGTGGACAGGGGTATGTGTATTAAATTATTATTATCTAAGCGATACTGATCATTTAGCTTTACCTTGGGGGGGTATAAGCACATTGCACAAGTGGTACGTACAATAATACAATAATTTATCATCTAACAATAATCTACATAAACTACCCTCTAGTCTTTAGTTTTTTCTTTTCGTTTCATAATGTAAAAGTTGATGTAAAAGAGAAATATAAATCAATTCAATATAATTTTTTCAATACTTATTTAGTACTGTGGTTTTTATTATGTCACATCATATTAATTTTATACATATGCATCTTTGTCAACATGTATTTTTAAACATTACAACGATATTAGATTCTCCGAGACTTCTTCTCTTTTCATCGTTATCATTATCATGATCAATATCGCTACTGTAAATGATTATAAATCTCTGTCATCTCTATATTCTTATTTGTCATTACATCTAGAAGGTCTTGTCGATTCCATTTGTGACAAAATCTTGACAATAGATATTATCGTTGTAAGCTACTTAGACGCCAGGAACATTATTAGTCTGCAAACGAAAAATTACACATTGTACATATGAGTTACATTCATCGTGTATTATATTGTAATAAAATGACTGCAGTAGCTCTATCGCGTTTTAGGATCGATCATTTACCTAAAACTGATGGCCTTAGCAGCGAGAAGTCTATTGCACTCCGCCGTGTCCGGTAACGGCAATGTAAAATACGGACTCTCATTTTCTTGCTCGGTAAACTCAAATCTGTGAATTCTCGGATGGACTTTCATATCGCCGAACGGGCCTTTCAAGATCAAGTAATAAACTGGTAGCGGATAAGTGGTTTTTGTCTTTAGTATCAGCTATGAAACATATATTTTCATACTTAGATCGCAGTGTGTACATCGTATATGAGATTTATATTTCAATAATCTCTTTTACTCTTAGCTCGCGTACACGCGCACATATATGCATGACATGTTGCGATACTTAGAGATACTCTTTTTAAAATTATAAAGATATGCGGTTTTTCGTACTTGGTAAGTTATGTCTCGCTCTGAACTTTGAGTAGGATCGCGTTGATTACTGTTAATCCTGGCCTTCACCACCCACTGATTGTTGAAAGCGCCGAATCGTGAGGTTTCATAAAATAGTTTATGAATAAATTCGTCAGTACGATACGGCTTCATCTGTAAGTCTACAAATGATAAAATTTTACAGATAATTGATAGATCTTTCGAGCGTCTTCTGTAGCTATGAAAAGAAGAGAAGATAAAAGGCAAGTCAAGAGAGCTAAAGTTAATATTGTGACCTAAAAGAGTTATTTGTATGATTGTAATCTCCGTTGCTGCGAGGAAAAAAAATCATATAGCGTATATTTTCTCTACAGTAATCTCTAAATCTACATATTATTTGAATATGTCTGCCTAACGTTATAATAATGCTTAACAATTGATACAGACCGTTGAATGTGATTTTCTCGTAGGACAAAAGATCAAAGACATTGTCATAGAGCCTACGTTCTTCCAAGGTGCGGGCATCGATCTCGCGCAAAGCCTCCATCACATCTGCACCCGTACGATGAGGATGAGCGCAGTGACTCTCGTGTTCCGGGATCTCATGATTCGGGCCTCGCCATGGACAACCGATTCTACTATATTTGCAACTAGATATCCTGTACAAGTAATTAGATATTGGATGAGCACATACACACACACAAGTGCAAGTCATATAGCAAGGAGAGATGGTGGGTTGTGAAATAATTTTATGGACTTTAGGACATGTATTTCTAATCTGCGATACATATTAAATTTTAGGAAACTTTAGGGACGTTATGTTTGTGGGCACATTAATAATTGCCTTCTACTACTATTTGCGTAGGCCACCTGTAATTATATGATAAAGAGATCAGTTGCATTAGTTAGAGATGTCAATGAGAAAACTCCCGGACGTGTGAGATTGTAAGTTTTGCCTTACGGATTTACCTTTCCTCGCACATAGTTTCCTCATGGTGCTCTAAGGAATTTCGCGGGAACTCCTTTGCGCAATATTGACATTCAGCAGGTAACTCAGATACGGCTTTTTCAACTGCCAGATTTCGTGACGCGGTGGTTTTGCTGATTTCGATTCTGCAGTTGGGGCATGTTGCCATTTCGTCCCGCAGCCTGGCATCTGCGAGGACATGAGTGAAGCAACCAGCACACATCAAGTGTCCATTAGCACACTGTGAACATCATTGCAGCATGTATTATTAACGTTCTCTTGTGTTCTGCTATAAATTTTTTATTTATTTTTTATATAAGACTCAACACCTAGTTTCTCATATATGTACGTTATACAAACATTTAGTTTACAATACGTTATACAAACAGATAAATTCAAGATGTATGTACAACTCTACAACTTTACAAATTTTAACGACTCTTTGTGAGAAACATTGCCGACATTATTAATTTAACGTACATATTAACAACAAATATAATTTTTTTCTTTGTTTTATTACAATATTTTGTTACGGGTATTCACTCTCTGCATCGCATTGTTTTTAGTACACACTACAGAACCCCCAGAATCATAATCAACCCAATAGAACCAAAAAAATTAATGCCATGTATATTACCATCACTTTGACGTTTAAACCTGAAACACAAAATCGTACGGGAACTCATTAATCACAGATATACTTATCAAGATTGTCTGTTTTAAAATTACCACGTAGAGTAGTCTCTAAGGAATTACTTTCAACAGTTGCCAATATATCGATGACAGACGGGAAGAAACGAGGAAGATGACACGTAGGACAAGTGAAAAGGGGGTGTTTTATGCGAAATAACTAACTAATAACCTTTAAGAATATTTATTTTTGTCTTGCACTATACAGTTTGTACAGATCTTTTTTGTTTCTGTATTCGCTTTCTCTCCCTCACTCTCATTCTCTCGCTGTTGGCTATAACTGATGGGCATCGGTATCGCATTAGTCTAACAATAGGCCTTTATATTCTCTTATTGTGCTCTGAATATGTCCCTGCCACTCGATAGTCTCTTATAGTAAACATAGCGTTTCGTAAGATTCAAATATCATTATATATTATATGTATACTAAACAACTACAGAGATCTAGAATCTTAAGTACTTCACTATTTTATCTAATCCGATTTAATTAGAGAACACTAAGTGAACACGGGGCCTCCAACCCCGCTATTCTGTGAGCCACAGAAACAAACATCGTTCTTTATAAATGCGATGGGTTTCATGTAAAAGAAAATGGGGGAGTCAATGTGCGGGACGTTTGTAAAGATTTATAAATGAAAGAATACAATGGATAAATCTTCGTTTAACAAATGAAAGCGTCTACGTGCGTTCTGCACAGGGAACTTTACACTATGAGTTTACACACATGTCCGTTTTAACATTAAGAATATCAAAATAGGCGTGAGATACAACAACCTCTCGTACTATGTTACAATGGTTATTCTAAATCCCTTTACGCCGTGTATCTCGCGTCAGTATTCTAAAGGAAGATGTGACAAGATGAAAAATTAACAGGACCGAGGGGGATTCTTTTTTTTTTAGGGAATATCTACAAACTGTTCACCGTATAACCCCTCTTGCGATTAACGTTCTAAACGAATATGAGTAGCTGCATGCATACATACAAGTCCAGAATACTGCTTCACATTCTGTCTAAGGTACCTGTTTAGGAATTCCAAGGTATTATATCTCTCCAGTAGTTGAAATTATATAAACACCGCGTTATGCGCAGACGTAAAAAAAGACCAAATATAAACAACTGCGAAAGTGTAGCACAGATGCACGTATAGAAAATTCTGTAACTTTTTGTATAGTATCAGAAAAGAGTATCCTCTCTTAGATAAGTCAAATATCTGATTCTCCAAAGCAAAGATATGCACAATACGCGTCTTACAGTTTTAATATATCAAGTCAATCTGTGTGTGAATATTGCAAAGGAAAACTGTTCTCATATATCATACAAATTTACCACACAGAGATCCGCTGATAGATATGCCAGCAAATTTACCGGCATATTATTTTTTTCCTCTAGTATAAAGAAAAAAATATAAAGTCACCTACCTGCGGAAAACTTAACATGTCTCGTTTTGTCTCGAGACAAACTCATTATTCAACCTGTGTAAAGCTCAGTTTATGAGGACCAGGGGACTATACGATTATTGTTACTATCATATATTTTATATATATATATATATATATATATATATATATATATATATATATATATATATATATATATATATATATATATACTACTATATTTTTCGGCTTTTATTTTAACATTATCGACATTAGATAGAAATGAGAAATATAAAAGGAGAGAGGTTGGTACTGAGATGCACAATATATCACGAGTCACATTTGGATTCCCGTAACAGAATAGAAAAAAAGGCAACTATTCAACAAAGACGATTCGTTAATTCCACACCTAGATCACAAGCTTCTGCGACTTCGCGCAGCGAAAAAAGAAGGAGAAGCAAAAGATGGAAACGGAGAGAGAGAGAGAAAAAGAACTTTTAGTAGAGGGATAAAGTTGAAGGAGGAGAAGATGCAGTCTGCTGTGAACAATAAAGTAGCGATAGCGCGATGAGAAATTCTGCTTTTGCATAGCGTACAAACTTTCTCCTAGAATCAAAAGCGTACGTTTCACGAGATATCTGTAGCTTCTAATCAACTCGGTCGCGCTTCTTCCAAAGCGTACACGAAAAATAAAAGCATGTTTATTGTATCATTCAAATTCAAACTATCGATTGAGCTTCTATTCAGAATTTCGGGTTCGTTATTGAGATCCGATTTAAGGGTCTCTCATTTACATTTCGGACTTTACATCGCAACAGGACACGTGAACAAAAAATAAAAACACTTTTATTATCATTCAAACCCAACGCAACCAATGTAGAATATTGTAGTGACATTACAAGAATAATTGTAACATTCCAGTAATATTGCAATAATGTTATTGCAATAATATTGCTGCAATATTAGCACAATATTCTGTGTTGGCTGGAAAGCTATCACTTGAGCCTACTCAGAACTTCGGTCCAGTCGTTATCGAGATCCAATAATCTAACACAAAGGATCTCTCTCAACTCGTCGGCTCGCGTATAGATGCATCGTCTCGCAGCGTGTACTTGGCACGAGACCTCATCGTGTTCGCAACCTGGACGTATCGAAAGAGAATCTTCTAGGTAGACGGCTACTTCGCGGAAAGTATCCGCGACAACGATCTAGACTGATCTTCCGCAGAGAAGAGAAGCGAGAGGCTCTCTCGACTCGACCCCGTCCAAGCTCTAAAACTCGGTCTAAAGTCTCGGAGCGAACGGGTCGATGGACTGGCGCGGAGACGGGGGGAAAGGTGGTACGGTCGCACACACGCGCGACTGTCCGCCACGTCTCCGCGTCTCGCGAGTCCCGGACGAGTCCGTGAATCTCTGTGAGGAGCGGCGCGAGAAGCTCTTTATTTATCCTCCCGCAGGGTAACGACACCCCGAGCCGCTCGTTACGTACCGGAGGCCTCTCCCGCAGAGGTGGCGAAGAAGAGGAAGGAGCAGACGGAGAAGGGGAGGAGGGGGGTGGGGCGACCTACCTGATAGACGGCCGCGCGAGGCAGATCGAGGCATACTGCGCAGCAGAGGATGCCGCCCAGACGGTGCTCCAACTTCTGCTCGGTTTTCGCGGCGTCCTCGGCGCGCGTCGTCCTGCGCCGCTTCTTGTCGGGCTCGTGGAAGTCCTCGGGCTTATCGTGATCCTCGCGCAGCGGGGCCGCAACGGCGGCGGCCGCCGCCGTCGCGGCTACCTGCTCCACGACGCCGCTCGACGATGCAGGCTCGTTGCTCGGGTCCGCCATGTTGCTTGTTTTGGAGTTTTCCCCTGAACGAACGCGAGAAATGCGCAGATGTAAAGAGACGCCGTGAATCCACCTCTCCTCGCGCACTCTCTCACTCTCTCTCGCTCACTCTCTTTCTCTCTCTCGTTCGCTCGCTGGCTCGCTCTCTCGCTGTCACTCGCCCTGACCTGACGTAATGCGACGCGCGCACTAGTTTCGTCTCCTTCGCTTTTTCTCTTTCTCTCTCTTCCCCGCCGACCCTTTTTTCTCACCCTTTCGGGGCGCACTCGCAGCGCCCGGAACTCTAGCGTGCCGAGCCGGATGCTGATTGTGCCGCGCCGGAAGCTAACAATTTTTTAGGACAATCCTGACGCAAGTGCGAGTAACCTCGTAACACTCGAGCATGCAATTACATAAATGTATAAATGTATGTATGTAGGGTTAAAAATTAATTTAACTCAACGAGTCGAAGATCTAAAAATGTCGTGAACCGGATCCGTCCTTTCGTGTCACTCTCCAGCCGTGCTTTCATACGCACGTTCCACGCGAGCGGATAATTTTCGTGGGAATACGTCCGAACGAGGTTATGTCACGCGACCCCGAGGACCTGAAGTTTGGCGAGCATCGTCGCGTCGACGGACAATCGATTATCACGGGCGCGGGAAAGGAGCGCGTCGATCGATCGATCGAGCGTCAGGGACGCGATCGTCAGAGCGCGAGAGGGACGCGGCGCGGGGCGCAATGCGGTAGGCGCGTATGCGGGTGCGTGAATGCAGCCGCGGGACGAAGCGGGACAACGGCGGGTACCTGCACGGCTGGAGATCGATCGATCGCGAGCGGAGAGCCGGACGGCAGCGAGAACTGCGAGACTCGGACTGGCGAATGCGGTAGGAGAGGAGAAAGAGAGAGAGAGGGACGTACGTCGCACGTTGGCGGGGGTCAGTGATCGAGAACGCCACGCTGCTTTGTTTATGCGCCATGGGATTTAAAGCCGGGATTTTAAACGGCGGTCGAGACTCGGCGGGGAGAGAACTTTTGGGGACGGAAAGCTCTCCATTGTATGGAAAATTCGAACGAAATAGACTGCATATATATGTATTTTTGTCGGAGGACAAAACGTGAAATATACACTGAAAAAAAATTCTGGACTAAAAACGAACAAATAAAAAAAATCTTGTAGGATTGAAATCAAATATTCTGGCTATTATAAATTATAAAGTATTGAGTTCTACTATAATAACCAGAATTTCTATTATAATAATCAGAATATTTGATCCTACAAGATTTTCTGATTCGTTTTTAATTAGAATTTTTTTTCAGTGTATATAGATATATATTTTTTATTTTATAAATGGAAATGGAAATGTGTATAAATGTATGTGTGTGAATGTATATGAGCGTGTATTAATTTACTTACTAGATCATAAAAAACATTCGACATATTTTAGATCCATAATTAATTATTAATTAATCCTCCCAGATTCGCGCTTCGGAAAGCAAAGAGAACGATTTTCGAAAGCGTAGGGAAGGTAAGCGAGCAGTGAATGCAGGCTGCAGCAACCCTTCCCCTTCCCTCTCCACGGGAATAGGAACGATCACTGGAGGCAGGAAACGGAGATAAACCAAGAAGTTGAAGTGATCGCACGTAGCGCGTACCCGCGCAAAATCCATATCGTGCACCAGAACGGGGACAATTCCGACCGACTATCTGGATTACAAGAATGGAATGTCAATCGCACGCCTCGATCAATCGCTCGGGGCTATCGGAAGCGCGCGATCATCTCGGGGTCAGTGATCGAGCGAACGCGCCGCGCCGCTTTGTTTACATCGAAACGCGGTCGACGCTTTCCGCGACGATAATCCCCTTCCCGATTTCGCATTGTCGATTCACGTCGGCTTAATCTCCCGACGATACCGATTTCACGCGGCTAAGCCGCGAGCGATAACAACAGTTCGAACTTCAACCGACTCGTGACTCATTTCGGAAAGTCGCTGCTTTTATTGAGATGCAATAAATATTGACGTTCTATATCGAAGCGAAAAAAGACAAAACAAACCACTCGCGATTTCTGGCAAAATTCCGTTGATGAACGGCGCAGCTATTTCATCCTTTTATCGCTCAACGACATGACCTTCGAGCTCCGCTTTCCGAACAATAGTAATGCGTAGTTCGGTCGAAACAAAGCAACTGCTAGACGCCCGCGTGAAAAATGCGCGACATAATAGTTAAATTTATCGCTAGAGATCCACGTAAAATCCACATCAAGTCCAAAGTCCGTCAAGGAATTTTCTATTTACTTTACACACATCTTAAATAATAAATTTATAAAAATAAAACAGGACGTATGTAAAATTAAGTCAACGAAGTCGGAGGCTCGGCACTGAATAAAATTGCGCATTAAAACGTGTACTAACATCAACTGAACGTGATTACTCGTACTTACTCGTAGGCACTCTCGTATTTGGACGTATTTATGCGATAAATTTTCACAAATTACACGGCCAGTCAACAATCCGCGGCTAAATACGCGCTCGGAGCGGACGAGGAATCCAGTCGTCCGCGTGTGAGACGAGGCTTGAACTACGGGAACACGCCGCATCTGCTGCACCAGATGCCTCATACAGAATTACGAGGCCCGACCAATCGCGGGAGGCTCAGAGGCACGCGAGCGGAGCATGCCGAGATGTATGGTGATCTTGAGAGTCACGAGGACGTCGGGAAGGCCATGCCTCTCGGAGAAACAAATATGAGAAATAAACACGAGTCAAGGAATTTGCAACTTAAACAACCTCTTAAACAAAACAAAAAAAAGTAACACCAAGATTTTCCATTCCTATAACTTTACCATTTAAAAAAATGAAAATTGATAGTAGAAAAGAATTATGGAACTTTACGAATCGAAAGCTCGCAAAAATAAATTTGTATAAATTGTGATCAGTTTCTTCACGCTCGATTTGACATTCTGAAATTAAACTTGTCGGATTTGTATGCTCGATGATGTTGAGGATATAAAAAATAACATTAACTTCGTCAATACTTTGCTCTTTTTTTATTAATTCATCTCGGTACTTGTTGTAGCCGATTTATATCGCGTACTCGCACGTAATTATCTTCCACGTTCACGAATGTACAGAGCCAAAAGTATATATAAAAAAAAATTGGTTTTTTCATTTAACGACTTCTCGCAATCGTTCGCCCATATTTATCCAGACTCTTTTGCATAATTGTGCGAAATAATTACATGCGAGTACTGTCTAATTCTCGTGTACACTCGCTGTCTACAATTAGTAAAGGGTTCGATGAAAAACAATTCCATTCACGTGTACCAAAGAGCCGAAACAAGCTTTTGGAAAGCTCAATATACTTCGGTTTGTTCCTTTGCACAAACGTCACCCTCGATACATACAAAAATAACGCTCGTTCTTTGTTAAAAAAATTTGATCAAGCTACTACTATCTGCAACGGTGAAAGTTATTTGCTGCAGAAAGACTAACATCTTTAACCATTACATTTAACTGTACATCCAACTGTACGGTGCACGTGTTGTCGAACTAAAAAATTGGAAACATATACCGCCAGTGTTTCGGTTTGCTAACCGCGCGAACCAAACAATTAATTTTGCAATTAGAATCATGCAGTTATACTAATCTATTATTTTATCACACTGTTTGTTATTTGTTAAATGTGTTTAAATAATAATATATTTATATACACGTCTTGAATCATGTATTTATACACGATTTTCTTTATGATCTGAAGAATCTCTATTGTTTCAGAAAATGTACAATAGCGTGAATCACGCTACAAAATGTAGAAGAGTAGAAAAACTTTTGGTATACGTTGCCGTTACTTAAATATAAACGTTCTCCTAGACATTGTACAACCGAGAATGCGTTTCGAGACGGCTGTCGACTTTGTACTTTCCATAGTATTTCTGAAATATCTTTTTCCTACGTCGTTTTAGTGTTATTAGGAAATTGACGTATCTAATCTAGATCGAATATAGAATGTTCGTCTCACTAACTAATAATGTTTATGCGTTTTATTAAGTTATTGCTCCGCGTAAGTAGTTTTTTTCAGGCCACGGCACGCTCACGATAGTCTTTTCTCAATGCAATCGTACGCAACGTAATCGCGGACCATGGTGGGTTATTTGATTCCACCAAAGGTGCGTGCGATATCATAAATAGTATCTTCCTATGTACATGCGTAACTTGTACTTAATTTATTAGTATTTACAAATACACAGCTTCTCAGATTGCGTATAAAGCGAGTTTCGTCCATATGAAAGTCTCTTCTCAGTTTTTTCCAGATTCGTTTATTGGCTCGTTGAAACTGCGCTTCTGTCACATTGGCAATCTGTCATTCTTTTTCTGAGCAATATCACTTATATCTGCAAACCATGAAGACGGCATGATTACGAAGCTACAAAACTGGAAATTTTACGTATCGAGAGATCTTACGTGTGGCTTTATCGCACCTGTCGCCCCGCGATCCGTCTCCGTTGTCATATCACCATTATTTAACGATTCCGGTAACTTAATCTTGCTCTGCTGCTGATTCTGCATTTCGGACACTGTCGCAAACATTATGCTGGTAGAGTTTTTCAGTCCATTATGCGATTGTTCTAATTGCTTGAGCTTGCTAATTAATTCCACGTCGGTTGTGCGTATCTCGTTTATCTATTCATTAATTATAAATATTAATTATAAATATTAACGACTGCCAAAATGTCGATCAATAGAATCTAGTATTCAATACGCACCTTCTCTGTCAATTGCTGAATGGATGTTAGAACAGAAGCCTGCTCCGACATTTTAACGCACTCTCCTTGCAATGACATCATTGTTGTGTTAATAGCTGCTGTTGCTTCTTGAAGTGAAACTAATTTTTTCTGCAATGATAAAGAAACAAGTTGTAACTATTTAATGTTCCAAATGTTATTACAAAATCTATACACCATTAATTACATCATACTTACGCGATCTTTGTCTTGATCATCGGCGACCCATTGTAACTTGCTCGACAAAGTCTCATTAACATGCGTTAAATTATTCATTAAATGCGATATTGTGAGGTTTAATTTGTCAGTCTTAACTTGCGCTTCGTCGGTGCTCAGTATTTGAGGCTTTTGAGTAATGTTCGACAATTCTAACACAGTATGCTAACACAAAAACAGGACATTTGATAAATATTGAATAGATTCAATTATTTTCATTTCGAATATTGATCCTAATATATTTCGAATATTTACCTTAATACTGCTGATGTTTTGTTGCATAGTAGTCTGTGCATCCTGTACCCTCATGTTCGTCTCTTTCAGGGTATTTACCGTGGCCCCGAGATCCCGTATTTGACTGCCAAATGTTGCAACACTACTTGACAGCTCATCCAAGCGTTTCGGCAATGTGGCCATCTCGGGCGCGGCTTGGAAGTACTCCTGTACTTTATGCAAATCTTGCTGAATATGTGCCAACTGCAAAAGTATCGATTCGGAAAGGTGTGAGTCATCTCGCGCCACGGTATCATAGTCGAATTATCGATAATACTGTGCGGTTTTACCTGTGCCGTAAAATTAGTTATCTGCCGTTTGAGATCAGATAGTCCGGAGAAAATTATTGTTTGGTTATTCTGGAGATCTCTCGACAACGAATGACATTTCTGCAGAGCGTCCGGGACACCCTCGCTACCCGCTATCACTGTAATGTACAAAAGATTAGGCATAAAAGTGCGAAAAGAAAACAGAATCGCGTGAAATTATAACGATTCTAAATTCTGAAAGGTTCTAATTAAATATATTTACGGAAAAATTGGTTTTCTAATATATTAGATCTTTAGACATGAAACAACATTTAAATATAAAAGCAATTATATTTTGTATTGTAATATTCATAATGATATTCAGATTCGTACGTATTTGTACTCGCATCTTCGAATTAGCTACAAATAACTTCCTTTTCTAATTATTGACTAATCGCTTAATGCCGGACTTCACAGATGTTCGACCAATACCTTGGTCTAACTCGGTTCGCAGAGCGGTAAGCTGTTGACGAACATCGATGAACAGCCATATCAGACTAGCAGTCGCTAATACGGAGGCACATGCCAAAAAGGCGTTACAAGCCTTAAGAAATCCGGGACAAGCGCGACCCCTCCTGCCCCTGCACTTGCGTCCGTTTCTGGTGGAAACGTTCCAGTATTCCGAACGATCGTCGCTGCTGTCTGTCAGTAATTCCTACAAAAAATAGTAAGAGAAAGCAAATGTATTTTCAATTTATCAGCATTGAAAAAAATAACGATAAAAATCTTCATTTATATTATAGTCATACTTTCTTCTTATAACTCATACATCATTTCTTATCTTCCTTCTTGACGTATTTCTGTTTTGTCGTTTTCAGGTATATTAATGAAATATTTCCGAGTCATAATATTCCCGTTTATAATTCTTTTATCTCATTTTCGGGAACAATGTAAGTATTGATACAAATGGATTCGAGAAGATAATGTATCTGCCACTAGAATCAGTTACGCCGGTACCAAATGTATTTTTCATTATCTATATATTATGTACTCGAAAGGCAGTCTTACTATCCATCATTTATTTATTTTTCATCGATTCGCAGATTCGAGAATCATTAACATTGTTCCTCGTGGGGTAAAAAACTAATATCGAAATTAATTGTCTTAATCACCTGCGAGCTGCGTTTCCCGGAGCTCCGGCGAGAGATAGCGTGCGCCGGTGCCAGGGCGTCGAGCTCCTTTCGCTTCTTCATCTTCTTCGTCGGCTGACGAAGCGGCACCGTCACCGCCACCGAGTCCATCTCA
Source organism: Tetramorium alpestre (assembly GCA_021460005.1). Classification (NCBI taxonomy): domain Eukaryota; kingdom Metazoa; phylum Arthropoda; class Insecta; order Hymenoptera; family Formicidae; genus Tetramorium; species Tetramorium alpestre. The sequence goes on along the minus strand of JAJVSH010000075.1, from coordinate 80,033 downwards.
AGTAGGACCGTGCCGCCTATTTTTCAGGATTTCCCTCGGTGGGCCACCTTTCGATTAATGCACTTCACTTTCGACGGTCCCCGACGGACACCGCACGATCGCCGGCTTCACGATCGCGCGCGATCATCTCTCGATTATCAGCGAACAATTCCTCGATCACCAGGAGGGTTACAGGAGAAGCTTGCGCGATTTCTCAATATCCGAACGGTGCGGTTCCTCGGAAATTAATTGGCCCGCAAAACTTCGCTTTAGTCTACATCTTTGTCGCGCAGAATATCCAGCGATTTCTCGCTGCGCTTTTGGGATTCACAATCCGGCTGGGGCACTTTAATCAAGTCACGGCTCCTGTTAAACGTATTTCGTTTCTATTTACACTCGTTAATTAATTATCACTCTTAAAATTAATTGCACTTTGCGGGTAAATGGCTTGTATTACAATAATGTATAATTGTATAATAACTGAACGATGTCGCGGACAAAATTGGTGTGTTGCGATCAACATCTATGCAAAGTTTCAGATAGGACACTGGCAAATAATTAAAGGCCGATTAGCACGAACATCGGTAATGAATATATTAACACTAAAACTACCAAGGAAGTCAAAATAACATGTTCGATATTTTTTATTATTTGTATTTTTAGCATTTATTTATTATAAAACTGCTGCTGAATGATATTTATGATGAATTTTTAATTCTCATAAACAACTGAAAATTAAATATCTGTTTCGATAGCATTTTACAAATAAATGATAAAAATTCAAATAATAAAGAAATATCAAACAAGTCATTTTGATTCTCTTGCTATTGTAGGGTTGAAATAAAAAAGATGTCAATACATACTTTCATACGATTTCATAAGCAACTTCTTCTGATAAGGAAATTAATTTCGAATTAATGTTAAACTGCACTGTTAAGCAAACTGCTTGATAAAAACAGGTTTATAAGTAACATTTTCATATTTAATATTTTGCAAAGGCACACATGTAAGGATGAAAACCTGCCGATAGATCGTGAAAGTTTACGCAATTAATATAATAATCTTAATCAACATTTATCGACAATTCTAGCACTATCTTTCCATCTTACTAACATTTCTAGATTTTTTATTTAGACGTCAATCTTTTTATCGAGTAATTTCGATAAATCCAGATATCCAATAGGATGCTACTCCTTCGCGACAGTTGCCTATCTGAAGAGCCAGATTTAAAACTCTCGATTAAAGTTTAATTAACGGTTTGTTATCGCAATGAGACGATGATCGCAGCACACGATAAATAATACATGTTACAGTGTGCAAATAAGCTCGACTGCACAAGACGCGCTCTTACATCATAATTTCACAAAATTGCGAAAGGAACCGGTTCAAAGGAGGAATTGAGAAAGAAAAAGATCGCATTGTCACCTGATTACGTTTTGAAAGTCGGGAGATTATTATTTTGCGGGATTGTTATTATTTTGCGGTTCGGGCTTCGAAAAACTGTGCGGTAAAACTTTGCGTGTTGAACGTCGCAACGACACATTCGCCACTGAGGCAACAGACTCTTATCAGCCGGCCCGTACTTGGTTAGCCGCGTTCACACACACATGTACATACATACATACATACGTACGCACGTACCGATCGAAAGACTCTGATTCTGAGTTGCACGCACGTGACATGCAATGATGTATGGTGACTATTATACGTTTCAAGTGAAAGAACATCCACGTCGAAATTGCTCGATGGCGAGAAAAGGCAAAGAGCCAACTGATAAGAGCAATCGTTACTGCGGCGCTAATCTTTCCAAGGCTCTTCTTTATATTTACTGTCGTAAAATCGTTCGATAAACACGATAACGACCGAGATGTGATCTTAAATGTTTGGTCGTTACACTCGTAATCTGATACGACAGAGATGTATTTCAAGCGAAATCTGTTAATTTTAGTTAGAGTTAATTTGATGATACACTTTGACAATAGAGGAGTTAACACTTCGCTACGCGAGCGAAGATGTCATTTAATTTTCTGCTTTGAACAGAAACACGCAAAGCAGACACGCAAAAAATAAAGAAATGTATTGAAATTAATTTTAGATAATAAAATCTATTAGATAAGAGGTAATTTGTGATGAGCTATTAATACTGTCTATCTTCTTTGCGCTGTCAGTCCTAATTAGATTTTTTGTTCCTGGTTCAACTAAATGGATCATTTAACTGAGTAAAATCCGCTAATATGAAATGATAATATTATCACGAAATTTGACCCAGCTAATAACTCAGTTGATATTACTATTATGTTATTATCAAACGAATGATAAAACTATTTATAGTTACGATAAAGCGTCGAAAGTTTATTTGCTCAAAAATTTGATGTCTTTTAAATGTCTGTTCTTATTTCAACGCGACTTAAAATTCAATTTCAAGGGTTTCTGGTACGACGTTAATTCGACATGACGCGGCTCGGTCGTCTAGATGGAAATATATTGCGACACGATTACACTTGCGGCCCTGAACTCGATAAGATATCGGCGTGCAAGGAAAAAAAACAATTTTGTCGTTCGCATTAGTTTCGAGATATTATTTACTAGGTTACAAATGAAATAAAATTTTCAAACTGAAAAAAAGAGCTTCAACTGAAGAAGAGTATCAATTTATCAAAGTAGAGAGGAAATCGATTTTAAAACGAGATTGAAATGTCTTAACTGGAAAACTGTTTTATACAGTTATACAATATAAAATTTTTATGTACGGCAACTTTGGAGTTTCGGTATATTTACGGTGTGTACAGGAAGACAAATATGCCGATTATGCATATTCCACGTGTGGACGATCAAACAAACACGATTTCGTGTGTATAACGATAATGCGACTCTCGATTACTGTAATAATTCGAGTCTGCTTAATCATCACAATCGAGTTTCCCTCTCCCGCCGATATCTAATTAAAACGCGTGATTGCATACGTTATCGCGAACGAATCTTCCATATATTTTTAAATCCACGTTGCGTGTTGCTCAAAGAATGCATGTTTCAGAATGATGTTGCGATGCACAACGACGAAGAAAAGAAGGAAGCAATCTGCGTTTATCAGCGACAAACATTAGATGTTTCGCTAATCAAGCGGATGCTGCTTAGCCATCCATCTTCGCGCCGATACACGCAGAACTTTCGTCGTGCGTAATAGCTGATTAATCCTATCGATTAAGTATTCAATACCGTGCGAAACATCAGTTTTTCATTGTCGCGCTTCTTACACGCATCTCGAATTATTCGCATTCTAAAAATCGCAATTGACTGTTTTAAAAAAGTACACACCACATTAAAAGAACATTGGAAAAAAAAAAAAATTCTGATTAAAAACGGACGAATTAGAAAATTTTGTAGGCGTGATCAAATATTCTGGTTATTATAAGTTATATCCGATTATTATAAATTAATTCTGATTATTATAAGTTAAAAAGTATTTAGTTCTATTATAATAACCAGAATATTTGATCACGCCTACAAGATTTTCTAATTCGTTCGTTTTTTAACCAAAATTTTTTTTCAGTGTACACATTGTATTCCGAACGCGTGTGTCACGAGTCTTTAATTTTAGATAATAAAGAATTTTGCACGATTGTTAAGTAAAATGATAAGCGAGAACGAAGTAGCTGATATAACTGGTTAAATTCCAAGAGGAGGAGAGGAACGCGCGGAGCCGCGGAAGCGATGTATCGCCGATACGTCGACTCGATACCGGGGCTTCCGCACGCGCGTGTCTACTCAAATATTTATTGCATTTGCGTCAGCAGAGAATGTAGAGTACTCGCGTGCAGGCTTGTACCGACGACACGCCTCTTCTTCCGCGTTAATCAGAAAAAGCATCTTTTCTCAAACATATAAACGGGTGAACATGTAAAACGCATAAAAGAAATAGCGAATGAATTTTTCCCATGGCCAGCGCCAAATGTGTGTCTGATCCTGATCGCGTTTGCACCGATCCTGCGGAAGTCGGAGGGTCGCCTCTTCGTGGATTTCAAATGCAAATCTATGTAAATGCCTGGGACGATTTTACGCTCCTCGTAGACTCCTCGCAGCGTACAAATCAATTTTATCGTCACCCGCTTTCGGCATTATCTAATTTGTCGCTTCCGTATTTGTTTCATCTGCATTTGTGCACCCTGTCTTTAATTCCGTCTATTTTCTATATTCTTGAAACTCTTTTTCTCCGTTATCTAGTAAATTAACATTCTATATTAATCTCAATCAACTATTAACATTTTTTGCGAAAATATCATTTTTTCTCTCTTCCGACTTTTATATTGTATTTTATACGCATTCGCGGGTGCTTTTCATTTTTTATCTACGAGACATTTTCTCCGTTATTAATGTGAGCTGTTAGTCGCGTCTGGATTAATCCAGATTAATAATAATTAATGTGAGATATTAATCTTCGGGACTAATCCAGATGCAACTAACGTCTCACATTAATTATATTCATACTTAAATACTTTCGATCGTTCTTTTTTCTAGAATTATCAGAAACTATCCTTCCGGCGTTCATGTTTCACCGCATTCGCGGTCCACATTTGATGACAATCGAACGAGAACGCGACGCTCCACAAAATTCAAGCAAGTAGAAAGAGAAACAGGAAGAGTGGGTGGTAAGCACTCATACAGAACATGCAGAACTTGACCTACGAGGGGGATGAATTATAGAAGCGATTCTAATCGATTACCGCGCGGCGGACGGAAACGGGCGGACGGCAGCGTCTCGTTTTTCTCGGGGCTAGAAGTCTCGAAGAACTGCGGATTGGGAGGCAAAGGGAGGAAATTCAACACGACGAAGCCCCGGGGACGATACACTCACGAAACCGACGACGAAACTCCGCGGTAACGCGAAGCGGCGCGCGGCGTCGCGACGCGGCACTCTCTTTCTTTTTCTCTCCTTCGCCAGCTGCGCCGCCGTTCGATATTGACTCGCCGAGGGTTGGTGGGCGACTGAAGTCCCGCTGGAGGGGTTTCCCTGATAAGAACCGTCACGGCACATAGGGAATTTCGAATGGCGACGTCGAGCAACGCCGAGCGCGAATTGGATTCGATTATCCTTATCACGAATTTAAATACGTGCTCTGAGATAACTTCGGAGCAGGCAGAAAAGAACTGTAAGACGCACTAGTAACAATTATGTGAACAATTTCTATGAAGAAATAAAAAATTATACATAATTCGTAAAGCAATAAAGTGTATTCCATGTCAGAAAAACATTTGCAAAAATAATTATACATTACTTGAAAATCTAAATGTAAATAATTCCAGGTAAGCGAATTTAATTAAATTAGTGCATATAGTGTATATAGTTTAGTTAAATTAGTATATAGTAAATGAAATTCTCTTCTTTAATCAGATTTATATTAGAAAACTATTCGGAAAATACAGAAATACATAACATATAAATATATGACATGATTATATGAGATGATTTTAACAAATACAGAGTCATTCTTAATTTATGTAACAGAGTCATCAAAATGTTTGTTGTTTAAAAGTTATTTATTATAACTTTCAAAGCATACATGAATTATTCGTATTATATCATCTAAATGTATTATATATAAATTATATTATCTAAATGTATTATATATAAATTAACGATACCTAGAAATAGGGTTTAAAGTTTCTGAGAAAGAGAAAAATGATAAAAAGATAATGAACCGTATATTAATAGTAAAACAGATTTAATTAGAACCTTTCCTTTAATTCTAACAACTAATCGCTACTGAAAGATGAAAGGAATTATACAGAGATAGTGTTTACCTGTCTTTATAGACATATCCATTTTCTTAATCTCGCCGTACAGGATAGCCGCCAGCCAGGACAGAGCAATGAGCCAAAATGTGATTAACACCGCTGCTAGCCACAAGGATATGATCCGCACGTCTGATTTGTTGCAGCCGCAGGCATCACTGTGTCGGCTCCTGGACAAAATCCGTGATCTGTTCCTCCTGCAATTGAAAAACACCCGTCGCGACGCTGGCAGTTAAGACCTCATCCGGTATAATCCTATTACGCGAATAAATCAATGCGATGTGTCTCTTGTCGTGAGACAAATAACTCGTACCGCTTGACTTTCTTCTTCTTCTGGGGCGCGAGGATCAGGTCGGTGCTGTCGGAATCGCTCTCCGACAGCAGATCGAGCAGATTGATGGTCTCCTTCGGGTTCGGCTTCTCCATCCTCGTCGGAAGATGCGGCTACCGCGTGTCACGAGTCCGCGAGACCATCGGACGGCCGTGGCCGAGCACAGAGTAACGTCATAACCTCCACGATTTGTTATCGCGCCGCGCGCGAACGAGGGTACCTTCGATAGAATTGTCTTATTCTTCTTCTTCTTGCCGACCAGCCGAGTATACCTTCGATTAACACACTTCGACCAAGTTCCACATGCCGCTCCTTATTGTATCTCGCGAGCCAGAACGCAATTCATGCACTCGACTTGTCACAACATAACCTACGAGGTGAATCCAGTGAATCTGCGCCTCTTATAGGTGCACTTTCTGCACTTTTTTCGAATCTTCTGCCTCCTTCCTTTTCTTTTTTATCTCCTCGCACCTTCTCTCTGCCTCTTCGATGACGAATTGGTCATCTTTATGTATAGAATTATTATGTATGAAAGTGTGATGATTGATTTTATGATATATGTGTGTGTGTGTGTATATATACCTAGATAGGAAACTTTTGCAATAAATGCACAATTGCATCTTTCCATTCACCAATTTCGCAATAATTGTGATAAGATGATTCTGCAAAACGCATATGTTTTGCTGAAATAGAATTTTACAATTATAAGTTCTAAATATTGACAAAAAAAATGACACAAAGTTAAGCAAAAATAAAAAGTAAAAAGAATTTCTTACTATTATTTGAATAATTGTACAATTGTATGCTGCAACGATTTTTACAATAATTACAAAATTAATTTCTAAAATGTATTTAGTAATAATTGTGCTAAGATGATTCTCATTAATGTTACAATTATATAGGAATTTATTTTAGGCATCAATTTTTTAAAGATTGCTATGTTGCAATAATTAAATTTAAAATTATTTATTTTAAAATTTAAATGTAAAATTATTACGCAATATATTATACATTATATTTTAAAATTAAAATGAGGCTAAAATTTTTGTGCATGCGTTTCTATCTGGGTATATAATTAATATATGTATGTATAGAATGGTTATGTGTGAATGGTTATGCATTTTTTGATGCTGTGGTGCATTTTGAGCCAACACATGATGCTTTTTCTGTTGGATTGTTAGCTAAATTGTGTGTGATGCACTTCTTACACTATTCATCTGTTATTTTTTTTCTCTCCAATGTGGAAAGAAAAATATGAAAGATAAACTGTGTAAGAAGTGTAACTAGCATGCAATTTAATTAGCAATCCAGCAGAAAAAAGTATTATATGTTGCTGGCTTTATATGCTTTGCATCATATTTTTTAACCACACCGGATATTAAATTATTAGATATCCGACAGTCAGCAGTCTGCCAAGTGGGACTGAAAAATATGTTGCATTGCAATTTTTTAAAAATATTGTTATATGTAAGTAAAAAATTTAATCTGTGTTAACAAAAAGTGAAATAAAAGAATAGTTTTAACAATAATTTATTACTTTTATTATTATCCTAGCCTTTTTAATATATTTTATTTTGAACTGATATTGATTCTGTGACGTGACGTGACGAGGTCCGTCACAAGGGCGTAAGCCCGACCGAGAAGGAAAATTGGGATCGGACCCTCAAGTCGCGAGGGAAGCGATCTCTCCATCTCGACGCGCATATCTTATCGTTTCTTTTTGTCGTGCCGGATACAATTTCTCTGCATGTACTTATTTTTTTTTTGCATGAGATCCGATTATCGAGCCACATCTTTAGGGATGCATAGCGATTTGACGATTACGAGACTAGAGGCGAGAGCAGGGTGAGAGGCCGATAGCGTATCCACGAAAGGAGGATCCGAGGAGACTACGAGAGCGGCTAGACGACGGAGCAAGGGGGAGCCCGGAAACCGCCGATCTCCGTCTGAGTCCCTCAGGAACGAGCCGAAATATTCCGTTCCGGCAGGAGAAATAAGGGCCGCGGTCAGGGGGACGCCTCGACCGTGACAATTGAGAGAGACATGCGTTTCAAGGAGAAAGAGAGCACGTTGGCCCTTGCCATCATCCCCGATCGGACAGGATTGCTGTGGCCTGGCCAGTTCGGAGGTACATACTGTCCAGGCTAATACTAGCCAGGGGATGAGTCCCTGACGCTTGACAACCGCGTTACGCCGAGGAGCCGATCGCCAGGGGGTGGATCGGGCGTAAATCGACGCTCGATATTTCCGGTCGATAAGGGGCAGATAGTTGCCTTATCACTCGCGGGATGCGCGAGCACTACCGCTGGAGGGCTCAGCGGGATCGCGGCCGGGCCCTGATTGCCCCGAATTCAGCATTCAACGAAATCGAAAGTGAACGTGTGCAATCTTGAGATCCCAGAGAGATAGAATCAGGGCAGCCGAACTGTAAGTCCTTCACCCTAAATTTATAAATTAATAAATTCGGTGAGACCGGCACCACATTTGCCACGAAAATAGCGAACTAAATGTGATCACGTAAACGTCACGCTAAATTCAAATCAAAGCGACATATATCTCAGGAGCGTTCACGCGCAAGTTTTATTATGCTGTTATTCGGGACTCGATATTTTCGATCTTGCGTCGTTTCATGGGCGGTATTTACCGCGATCTTGAAAAACTCCCGACTGTAAATGCCCAGCAAAATTGCTGAAATTTGCAAAATTTTGCTGGTCTGCAAAAATTACATCAATCTATCAAACGATAATGTTACATTCTTACAATTTCTAATGTCCATGTATTAAAAGAAATAATTTTATAATATTTCATGTTAAATATGTTATTGTGATGTTCGATGCATTCATAATTTAGAGAAAATTTATGAGCATTTTAATATTTACGCGTTTAACATGTGGTCTTATGGAAAATTACGTTCAATTCCGTATTTCACAAAAACTACTGTTGATCGTTAAAAACGCAAGCCCATCGACGCAATATTCCCAAAGCAGTATTATAAGAGTATTTTAAAGATTGGAATGCTAATATGAAATTGATAAAACAGTAATTTTAGTAACGACAATACTACTAGATACTATTATATTTTATTTAATGTGAATTACAGATTGGAGGAGGAAAATAATGAATTACGAAGACAGAAGGACGCAGCCAAAGATGAGATTACTACATTGCAATTGGCAGTGGAATGGGAGAACACCGAGATCAATCGAATGCGTACCGAATTGTCTTCTAGCTCTTGACAGCTTCAAATTAACATACAGGGACGATCTATGTTCGTTTGGACCCATCGAAGCGTCACGACTTGATTCTTCAGACCTACATTACCCGGTATCTTTGAATCGTCGGTGCGGTCAAAAATCCTGACACAGATACGCACAAGTGAATTTTTAAAGAATAACGTTTTATTGGAACTTTAAAACCTTGGAATTACAAGCGCTAAAATCTCGACACAATAATTTTACGAATCAGTTTTCCTTTAAATTCCGCCTTAAGCGGAATTTTATCACTTAATTTTTTTTAATTTCTGATTTCACATTGTCATGAATTTTTACTTCGTTTTTGTTTCATGAAAATTGTGCGATCACAAACGTAATTTAGCGCGTACGTCATCGATCGATTGCAATTTTGCTGACTGATCCATTTCAATGGCATTTTGTAGAATTTGTGCCGACAGGCTGGATATGCGCAGATCCTTGGGTTTCATTGAACTCTCCAGATACGTAATTTTGTGGTTCAAAGTGCTTATCATTTCCTCCTTTTCGCGCAGTTCCTGCTTCAGCTCCGCATAAATCGTACGTTGCACATTTTTGTCGTTTACATTTTCAATTCGCTCTGCTGAGAGAGAGCCTGCATTTATTAGATTCGAATATTTGCGAAAATATTACGTCGCGTCGTACGCCGTCGTCTGGCCGTTTGGTTGGCTGGATGTGACACAGCCGAATTTCAAACAACATCAGCTATGCCGACATCTTGCCTTCTAGACGTCCAGTTAAAGAAAGAGAGAAAAGGCTATGAAAGTGAAATCAAAACCAAAAGGAAAAAACTAAACTATATAAGGATAAGATAAGTGAGTACGTAAGTTACATCTAATCTTAAGATAATGAGGGGAGAATAGGAATTGTTAGAAAAGAAATTGGAAGGATGAGTATAATTAAATATTGATACAAATAATTTTTTTCATTTTTTAGCTGTAAGTTAAAGTGAATAAAGTTTTATTCACTTTAATTCATTTATTGTTTCAAAGAAGAATAGAAAAATTGAAAAGAAATGTATTAAATTATATGTATATGTAATTACACGAAGCTTTGGGTGACTTATGGAATTCGCATCAAATCACGCAGAATTCCATTTATAATTTTACATACTACATATTTTTGCGTAATCGATGATACCCAAATAAAAGACACATTTGTTTACATATCTGCGAGGTTTTATATAATTATTTATATTTTTATATAAAAAAATTTTTATGTTAAAAGATCGAGTATTTTTAGTAAGAATGAATAAATAAAAGTCTAGACATGAGTCTCAACAGATAAGAAATATGTAGATTAGATTGACAATGTGATTCATAATTGAAGCATTTAGATTCGAAATTTGTGAATAGTTCAGATTCAAATTATAAAAATTCAAATTTGAATCAAATTGACTCTCACCCGATTTATATTCAAATAGTTTGTACATTTCTACTCTTACACAGTCTTAATTTTCTGTATTAATTTGTACTTACTTGATCGACGATGATTAGATGCTCCCTATTGGAACTGTTCATCAATCTTCACCTTTTGTTTAAGAAAGAGAAACATAATCGTACGTAACACTGAATTAAGAAAACCGAAATTATTGATAACGATATTCAATTCCGAACTCACAATACATTACAATGGATAATAAATTTCACAGATTATTATCTCCTTGTATACTTTCCGGCACATTCGCGAAATAAGTAAGACCGAAGAACTGCGAAAAGGGTTGAACGGAAGAAACTACCGAGCGATTCGAACGTTATGGAATTGCTGTAACAATGATTGTTATTTATAGTGCGAATTTTCATTTAAGATGGAATTTGCAATTCCGTCATTCCAGAAAGTTTTTGAGTGGAGAACAAAATCCTTCGTTTATAAAATTAAGAAAACTAATAAATTTCTGAGTAGCTGGAAGTCAAACTGCTTGTTCTCCGGCACAATCAGTTTGAAAGCACTATCGGCTTTCGAAATTTTACTAATGAACTTGGCGCCGGTATGTTTTAGTATAGGCGTGGATGTTTGCGATTGAGCTGTTTCCTAAGCACTTATCATTCTCTTACATTCCATAAAGATAGTGACTAAAATTTCAAATATAAACAACGAGTCGTCGAAGGGATACGTTTAGAATTCGAGATATCACGAGGAGGAATTCAGTGACAATCGGTAGGACACCCGAAGATCCACTCGGATATACGAACGCCGCAGGCACCAGCACCTGCACGAAGCTGAAGGTTCACCGAAGAACTGGTAGCGTGGGCGTCGATACCTTCGAGGAGACATGGACGTAAGGACGTGGCGTGTACCTGTCTACACCAGGAGCGGTCTTTAAGGAGGGGGGTTCGAACACTTCCGCCGTCTATTGGCTGGAGTCGAGGTGTTTAGAGGCCGGATCCTTTTCACGCCGTTCTCCATCGTGGATCATCACCTCCGTCGCCCCGTCGCGTCGGGGGCCAGAAGGCGTTAATGAAGCCCGCTACATTCTCGTGCACCTACACTCGCGACATTCCTAGAAATTCACGAGATTGACACGATCGTTTACGTAGTTATAATCATGTCGATTTTTTTCTCCGAGGAAATGATAATCCGCGGAATAGATAATCCGTAATCGAAAGCATGTTTCGTAAACATATATCATATCGTTGGTGAAAGAATTCAAGGAAATCTCACAAATTATATAATGTAAGATAATTCACATTAATCATTCATTGGAATGATTCGGCTTGTTAAAAGAAACGAAAAGACTCTTGTTTAATTGAATACAAAATCAACTATAATCATTGAGAAACTTTACTCGAATTAAAAGCACGAGAGGATGGTTCGTGATTCGTGCATAATGCAATACTTCCGCCAACGCGATAATTTCGGTACCTTCAACCGGAAACGCGTCCAAAACGCACTTTTCGAGGAGTTGCGAAGTCTCCGCACGCGTAAAATGCCGCTCACGTTCGCGGGATCTTAATGCTTCGTGACTTCCGGTATCGGGACGAACTTGCGCGCCACCGAAGGAGTCACGTGTCACCGTCGGTTACCGGATATGGCGAAGAAACGGCCGGCCAAATCGTCTCTCCTCATGCGAATCACGCGTAACCCGTGTACCAAATACCGAGCACCGGTCGGGTGACATCATACCCATTGTGTACATAGACGAGCGTTCGCGGCTTATTTTGCCGCGCATCTTCGTTCGCTTAGACCGTCATCATTATCATTCTTCCATGGTGGCATCATGAACGAGGATATTGAAACCGGTATGGTTTCGAATTTCGACGCTGCAGGCACGCAAAAGCCGCGATTATCCGCGACGCTAGTAGTAGAAAAGACCGTTTTCTTTCATCGAATTCAGCCCGTGTAGATTCGTGAAAATTGTAAAATTCGCTGGGATTGTTAATCACGCGATTTCTTCAATCTTTGATAAATTACTTAAAAGAGAGATTCTCCTCGCGAATATAGGACGCGAGATTGATCGGCAAACAATTGCCAATACCACAGAAGCCAACAAGTCTCATAAATTCTGTTTTCTTTCACTTTTCCTTGACGAGGCAAACTTCTTTCTCGGCTCTCTTTTGGTCTCTTGAATAGGAAAATTCTTCGTCTCTGACATCGGCGACAGTATCGAGTCATTGCATCGCGCATTGATCATTCCTCGCGCATCGCGATTAGGAATGCGACGAATTTACATCGCGGCGAATGTACGACGTATCTCTCACTTTTTACGTAACAGCGAGTTGAAATATCCAAAATTTCCGTTTACGTCGATTCTTACGTCGGATATTGCAGGATGAAGTTCAATTTGATTTCTATCCGACAAAGATTCCAATCGGATAAAAATTCTCTAGTTAACGGACGTTGCGATGAGTTTTCGCGTGACTTCCTGGCGGCGAAACGACGCGAGAAAAACGTTTTCGTGGGAAATGAGGTATCGCAACGCCTTCCACCGGCAGGTATACGCTCACCCAGACGTTTCTCAGGTAGCGAAGGTACCGGACGTTATCGAACAGCTGTATAAACTTGGCGCCTTTGCGGTGCAGGTTTAGGTTTTACGCGCACGTTACAGTCGCACGACGCATACCTGCATACGTAACTTTAATCGCGCGTCTTAAGACACGTTTTATCGACGAGTGACAAGACACTGGGTGGAAGTGCGCTCATATTCTATTCATATTCCGGCCGGCGAAGATTATTTCAAAATATTATACTTGAATCGAGCGATCGGCTATTTCGATTAACTGTAAAACCGCATGATGAAACGAAATTTTGTGGATATTAAATTGCGCAAATATATTTTTATTTTCAGGAAAGACATAGCACAGAAAAAATTTGAATGGAATTTTCTTTTTGATTTTAAAATGAATTTCCGCAAATTTGTACAAATTCTTCTTGCAGGATTGTACATTCATGAATTATCGCAATTTTGATCAACAAGTTTCAATCTCTTTTTTTATTGTCTTTGTCAATTTTACTTATTACTTTCTCTTTTCGCAGGCCAAATATCAAAGACTGTAAGACTTACCTCACGGTTCTCGCGTCACTGGAACGAGAATTCGAGAGATCTTCGAAGAGGACGCCGCGCGACACATAATCCTCCACTTGAAAGAGGAAACTACAGCTCGGAAGTAATCTCTTCGATCGTCGATCAAGGTAACTTGGTCGTTCGACAGGCGATTAGCTGACACGCCGAGGAGCTGTCGCGATGTTCCATTGCGGAGAAAGTCATCGCCGGCAACAATGACGACGGCTGCCATCGTCGTCGACCACCACCACCACCGCCACCACCACCGTCCTCGCTGTCATCGTCGTCGTTTGGTGTTGTATATTCACCGGCACGGGAGAGGAGAGAAGGTGAAGGAAAAGGACGGAAAAAAGCGTCACTGGACGAACAATTAATTCGTACGCGAAACACGTACGCGCGAACGACCGCTGCGATGGAACGCACCTACGCGCGTTCTCCACCTTCTTCATCCGGTATACGGAATATTCGGCTGCCAATCGCGGCGCGCGCGTGGATATAAATATATGCCGGGTGTATTCCTCTGGTTGCCGGCTGGGCCGTTTAATTAGAAAAATTCGTCGATAGGTTTTCGCGACGGCCGACCGGACGAGGAAACACCAGCGCACCGGGAACGTACGGCTTTCGACGTATTTTTAGGCTGCTGAAGGCATTTTGCGCGGTTATTTCGCGCGTACTGCTCGCGTCGTTAAATTTTTATCACTCTCGCGCCGCGGGAAACGATAAAGATTAAACGAGAGTAATCGGAACAGGTTGCTTCCATTGCGAACGTATTATACGTGCGATATACGCGAAAACAAGATGGAAATGAGAATAGTTGGCGATCCCGAAAGCGAAACTCTCCTCAAAGTCAGTACGATAATTTTTTGCGAATATTCAGATGTAAGAGCCGATTCCTTTCAAACATAACGATATCGTAAACGTAACGGTATCGCGTCATTATATAATATTGAGATGTTATCGATATTAACAGTGAGAGAAGAAAGGACGGATTTATCGCTTTTCCAAAATCGTTATTTCCAGCGAAACAATGCGCAACATTGACGAGCGAAGAGGAACAGCTTAGCCAGACAGAGATCTCGGTAGAAGTAGGCCGTGCAAATGAGGTGGACTCTGTGGAACGCGTTTACTATAACCGAGGCAACCAGCCGCGTGTTAATTGCAGAACAAGCGGCTACAGTTTTGTAGGGCGCGACGGACGCGTTGAAGCGAAGGTTTGAGCGAAGAGCATAAGGACGAAGGGAGACCTCGCGACGATCGGGAACGAGAACATTGCGCGAGACGTCTTGATTATTCCCGGGATTGATGTCAATCGTTGCTCGGAAAGGTACGTCCCGGTTAACTGTTATTAGCGCGTTAATAATTAAGGAGGGGCGGTAATTAACTCCTGTTGAGACTTAAGTGATAACACGGCACACCTGCGGTCAACAAGTCGTTTTACAGGGCGCTCATAATTGCGCGGTGTCTCTAATTAGCGAAACGCCGACGGAAAAACTTCCACGCCGGCTCGATCGACTCCTCCGCGTCTCCTCTGGGATCCACGGCGTAGAACTAGAAGATACTTAGGTGTCTTACTTCGTTCACGCTACGACAAATGCAAGTCCAAATTAAACGGTCGAGGGGCGAATGCCGCTTCTTCATCGGACGGGAAGCAGCAGTCGAGAAGAACGTCACGAAAGCCACGATGTCACTTCGCGATTTACGCGAGTCACTTTATGAATCTCCAGAAGCGATATCTCGTCTCGGATTAATGAGCGATTATCAGTTAATTTCGATCGTTCGATTCCAATTAGCGACTCGGGCTTCCCCGAGTACCATACTCCGAATGCGGCGGTCGCACTGCGGTACCAATTGACACCTCGCGTTTAATTCGTCGCGATAAGCCGACGGCGGCTCGTGTAGGAAGACGTACCGGGCGCGAGTGCGCTTATATAACATTTTTATCGTTTTGCCGGAACATTCAAAACAGGCCTCGCGACAGCTTGTCGCCATCGCGGGGGCCATTCCGTCGCCGAGGTCGAGAGTCACCTTTGAATTCAATCGTAGAATCAAAATGTCATTAGGCAAAACCCAGATCGTAAAAGAACAAAAAAAAACTCGCGTGTATCAAGGCGAATTTCTTTTTAATTAGACATTTTAATTTGATTTTCCATTGCCGATAGGAAGCGTTTCTCCTCGATGGCTCTTCTCTTTAATTCGCGCAAGAGGCACGCCGTCTCGGTGTTGAAAAAGCTCTCCTTTATCGCGACGGTACCACGCCCGAGGCCCCGCGGCTTATCGCGATCGGGCATATGTGGGGAAATGAAACGTCCCGTGATACCGTAATAACACTGTCGGCATGTTTATAAATCCGCACGAAGGCCTGACACTCCTCGGGATCTAACTTGTCCGATACGAGGAATGCGTTCAATGCCGATGGGGAACGGCCGGTCTGCGAAAACACTGGACGCGAATGGATTCAAGGTGGAAGCCGCGCGTTTAACGCTATAAATGCGTTCTGAATATGAGCATGAATACATCTTGATTATTTTGACAGAGAGAGAAAGAGGGAAAAGGAAAGAATGGGAGAGAGAGAGAGAGAGAAAGAAATCTCATATAGAGAGAACATTCTTACTTACCCGAGAATTTGAAGCTCGATTTTTTTTGGAGCACACGATAATCGCTAGATTGCGCGCAAATTTCCTCGAGTTAATCTCGTCGGAACGTTCTTCCTCCTCGGTAATATTTCTCTAATAATACTCTTCTAACGCGACCTGTATCACACGCTCGTGATTTTTGGGAAAATCTACGCGTGGCCTCGCGTTGGCACGAGCCGCAATCGCGGCGCGCAATCACAATCGTATCCCGAGCGCGACGCGGAGATCAGTGCGACGGCACGACAGCCGCGGATCGTTTTAACGAGGAAATCGTTCTCGCCTTACAGGATGCCGGTGCGTCAATATTGACACATTTCTTACGAAACGCGAGAGAACGCGGGGGCTTTCGCCCGTTCTCTATCTCCGGTCCTCCTTTACCCGGGGAATGCCGAAAAACCCCATACGGCACACAGACTCCCGACGAATAAATTCTCTCATAATTTTTCAACAAGATACCCCGAATGTATTGACGATTATAATCAGATAATATATGTAATTAAATATGCACATTTAATATATGTACATAATATTATACGCATTTGAATATTGGATGTTAAAATATTTAAACATTTAAATATTAATAACATAATTTATTAATATTAACATGACGTACAAATCAAATATTAATGAGGACATTGTAATTTAATAATTAGATATTAATATCGATATTAATGTTAATATAAAATGACATAATAATGTCATTTCACTCGCGTAACGTAGAACGTTACATACGCAATAATTAACGTCAATCATTAAATCATGCTCAATTCTTTCTTTTGAATGACGAGTAAAAGTAATATGTTGTTTTCTGTACGATCGTTTTGACTGTCTGTGAGATCTAAGTTACACGAGTGAATCACGTGAAATAACGTAGGCAAATCACACAAGCAATCGTTGTAACAAACGTGTAAAAGTGCTGTTCAGAAAACAGGAAATTGATTCGGTGAACAAAAGATTCGTTGGGTAACAATTCCGTATTGATTAAACGCAAAAAGTCGCGTAACAGTAACGGACATCGATGACACCTAGTTTATGTAACAAAATCGAGAAAAGAAACAGATACTAGCGTATCAGTATGAACAGTTTTAACTCGTATAATTGATGCATTTAATTAATTTATTAATACTTAGTGACTATTTTTGATCGGGTTTATCGATCGTCGTTGCTACGAAAAATCTAATAAGACCCGATAAAGGAGAATGAAGAAATTTATTACGCGTAATTCTTTAATCTGATTCTTTATTCCCTCTTTCATATAGTCTCTTAATCATGTAACAACAACTGCCAAGTAACAATGTCGCAATATATGTATATTGATAATTTACACATAACGCAAGCAGGAACATACGCCTGTGTATAAATAAATTGACAGGGCAGAGAGAAAACAATATATATTATTATCAATATGCTCTGCTTATCGAACGTTCAATTCCTCGAATTGAATCCCGCGATACGCAGGTCATTCGCGGTAATTTTATCACTAAAGCGTCGCCCTGCACGCAGTATAACGGAAACGAAGTTATTAGGCAACTACAATTGTACACTTGTCACGCAATGGATGGATCCTTTTCCTTTGGCCGGTTACTTGGCGTAAAACGAAGTTATCAAAGTACAGACATCTGTATGATTGAGGATACAAAAAAAAAAGAAAACATCTTTTCACGTTTCAGAAACGATTGCACGTCAGTTAATCTAGGATCCACGCTCGTCGAAATGGCGAAGAGCGAGGCGAGGAACTTCGTTTTACTCCTGACAATAAAATAAAGACCCTGTTAACAAGCGCGTTACATTTCTCGCGTTAATAGCGATAACAGCGTAATGGCGATTATCGTAGCAATCGCCCAAGAAATCATGGAACACATAAAAATATCTTTATAAAGGTACAACAGGAACATTAAAAAAAAGAAAATAAAACAAAGCAAATGAATAATTCGGTTATTTTCAGCCCATAACAAGTGACATAGAGATAAAAAGTGATAAAATATCGTTCATAACTTTTGTGCACGAGAATTAAGTAGAATCGCTATCGTTGATTTGTGCAATATTAAGATTAACGTTGACTTAACGTTAAACGCTTGTCCTGCAGGCAAATTAACGAAAATTAGATAGATTCGAAAACAGCCACAATCTAATACGGATAATTATATATAATTAAAATAAACATAAAAATATAGTAAGAGAAACAACTGGAACCGCATACAAAAATATATTACGTAAATGTTTTTTAATATGCTTTATATTAAAAATGTTTAATCTTCGTTAAAATCACATATTTTCCTACTGCCTCTCTCTTTTCACTATTATAATACATTATATAAAACTATTATTTTTTTATAACGCGAATCACGTTGTACTATTTATCACTAATATAACTTCCTACCCGCGAAAGATTTTAGTGAAGTCTCATAATACAATTATATTAATATACTATTTTATCAAGCATTGTAAAGTGAACAATTCGTTAAATTCGTTAAGTTACATGTAGTAACTTGCGGTGTAGGCGTTTATTAAGCGATATGTTTTTCAACTCGTGTAAAAGAAAAACTTTATTACATAAGCGGTATTCTCTATTATTTTCAAATTGTTAATTTCTCGAAACTAGATATTCTACTAATCAATGCTTTTAAGTTTAAGATAACTTTTTGTTCACTAAATAACGAAGGTGCTCAGTTGTTCGTTAGAAAAGTTGATATTAATTGCGAAAGAGATGGAGAAGAGGAATTGTCTTAAGATTATGTTAGAGGAATAATAATTAAATTCTTAATTGTCATGCGTGATAGATGCCTTCATATAAAATCTTGTTAATGCATCATCGTGAAATAGATATTTTATGTGCATTAACAGACATGTAATCATCAAAAATACTTTTTACATCAGCGAAAGAAAAGAATATTTCAATGAAAAAGAACATTTTAACTGAAAAACGCGAAAAAATGGTAAAAGTAAGGATTTAAAGATAGGCTTGATAAGAGTTTCATTATAGTAAAGAAATGGAAAAAAGAAAAGATAGATGGCGCATGAATATGAACTATTAAAAATCGCTAACTCATATTAGGAATCTCTATCTCAAGTCTCCAACTTCTTTGATATGCTATTAAAAATATAGATTTTTTTTTCTTAACTATGGAAAAAAGGAATGATTCGTAGATTACGATTACGAGGAATAGTGAACTCTCCTACAAAATGCTGATATTTATCGAAACTACTCAAATTGATTGCATGCATAATACCCAAACTTAAGAAAAAGAATGAAACATTTAAGCATTTATCCCGCATATGTGCGTTTATACATATATGTATATATTTGAGAAATTCGTTTTCTTTGTCCTATTATACTATTCGAAATATAAAATTTCTTTAAAATTTGATTATCTTGTACCTCGAGCAACTTTTGTTCGTCGCGATATCTAAAGTATCACGATATCTAAAGTACGTAAATGTAAGGTATTATTCGCGCGTACTGTCATTTATGAACTGTCTATTGTGAAGGGAATTTGGCGTGTTTGTGGATGGATGAATCTGTACTTTGTACCGAACTACAAATATAGACGATTAAAACCGTGAACTGTTGCACTTATACAAGCTGCAAGGTATTAAAGCATGAAAATAGTTTATAAATGTTTCAGACAGCACGTTGCGTAACTTTTGTAGAGAACGTGTTCCATAATACATACTAATGTGTGCGCACTAATCATGCGTTTATTGATCTAGTCATCTCGTTTGAGATGGTAATTTGAACTGCTACTGATATTTTGATCAGTAAATTTGAAGCGTACTAAGAGAGCGTACGTCATGCAATCACAGTTTCTATATATCGTATATATACAGGGTGTCCCATAATTCTGGCATAAATTTTCGTGGGCAGGTAGAGCGGACGAAACTGAGTAGAAAAGTCCTCTATCATTTTGCAATTTTCGCAATAGTTAACGAGATATAAATGTTTAAAAATCGCCGTATTAGCCTGGCCCACCGCCGAATACAAGCGCGCGGCGAGATACGNCCGCCCAGCGTCATTGTTCCCAAGATCGCGAAGAGTTGTTTTCTATAAATGGCAAAAAACAGGGGAACAATCGCTGCTCAAAACCGCCTCTTTTAGGCATTGCCGCGTGTAGTAAACAACTCCTCGCGCGATCTTGGTAACAAT
>JAJVSH010000075.1:38114-58114 GCA_021460005.1 Tetramorium alpestre | reverse complement strand
GGACCTAAATAATTCGGAAGATAATATTAAATTTTTATTCTGCAAAGATACATGAAATTTCAATTATTTCAACTCGTTAATATCTTACCTGTAACATTAAAGGTGAAAGTAACAATGTTTTGTTTTGCAGTCTTTGAAATTACTTCGAGATTTGTCGGGATACTTATGAGCGGAGCGGGTCCGGGTATCCAGGTAGTTTTCCTATAAAACAAAAAATTTTTTTTATTCATGCGTGTTATATTCAAATAACATTCTACCGATTCCGATATGTACCCTAAGAAAGTTGTAACCGGCATTAAATACGGGAAACCGCAGTATAATTCCTCCTCGCAATCCCTGATTGTTGGCGTCACAGCAGCTACTTCAGGTACTATTGGTTCTATGCTTTGAGGACTATTCATATCTAAATCCACTAACCAGTATCCTGTACCGGAATATCTTTCACTACCATTTGTATTGTAATACTGGCGTTGACTGTGCTATAAATCAAAGATACAATTAACAACATACGAATCTACATTATCTGCTATCAAAACAAAAATTTTCGGAATAAACAAGAAAATATGACAATGTTACCGCGATCATAAATCGTTGTGGAGCAGGCGACAACGGATCACCACTGTAAGGGAATCCAAGTGGTGTTAGAATTAACACAGCAATAGCGATTAAGAAAATTCCAACGATCACACTTATAATTCGTTCCACGTTCTTTATTAGAAGCACTATTGGCAACTGAAAATATTGTGTTAAATTTTATAACGGACATTAAGAGAAAAATCTATACAAAATTAAAGGTTCACAATTACGAATTCGTGCGAATACAATTAAAGCTATTAATATTTTACCGTGAAGCAAAGTAGCTGGCAGAAAAATATCGACAGCATGTTAGCTATTACAATTTCGGAATTAATACTGCTACCGGATCGACCCATTATTGGGATGAAAAGATAGAGAGCACCGATCGCTAAATAAAACGACTGTATGTAAGATAAACTCAATGACCCCAATTGGTAACAAAGCCATTTCCAGTCTATAAAATTCATAAAAGTACATTCGAGTGATTAGAATACTTTTACAATAGTTTACACGAAAGGTTATCAATGTTAGCATATAAGAAAAAGAGATAAAGAACAATGATGCGAGTGACCTCACCTTTACATTTGCTGAAGAAACCGTGTCGCACGATATTTCCAATTGCCGGGAATAAGACCCAGTGCAACGGTATAAAGCCCGATCGTATTCCAAATAATACGCACACGAAAAGAATCGCCATCCATATCAAGGAATACGCGTCGCAGTACATGTGGTACAAAATCCATGCAGAACCAACTTCCTACAATTGTGGATTAACATCACTTATACGCTGCAATGAGCAAATTCGTTCCGCAAATGTAACTTGAGGATTTAGATTGTCGCAAGGCATATTTCTTATCACTTGCCTTTTTCTGCCTCGATCCGACTTGCAAGAGCACAATCATCGATACAAAAACGGTTGGACAGACATACAAGAAAAATAGCCACGCCGGTCTCGCGTACCAACTCATCACTTTTTCCAGCATAGTCAGCATCAGGGCGATTAACGTACAAGTAAACATAGATGCCAACCACGAGATCATAATCGCTCCGATACACATCAGCACATGTCTCATGTACATCCAATTCTTAATATCTGTATCCGATAACGCAGAATTCGATTGTATTACTCAGATTTGTTTGAGAAAACGAGAACCGATTCGAGGTCTACTGGCGCAGCCGGATCTAAATAATAATTATATATTCTTACTTCTACGTGCACTCTGCATATTCAAATGGATAGAGTAACCAGCTATAATTATACTGGCGATATTAACTGTACTGGCAATGTACTGTGGCCATCTAATAACGAATGCGCCCAAGAAGTCAAAGAATACGAGACTACCCCGTGTCTCTTGCATGTCCGATAAATGATCTCCGAAAATTATTCCTTCCGTTAAGGCAAGAATATTATCGCCGGTTCTTTGCAAGGCGCCCAGCGGTATCTGATCAACGTTATCGAATCTAGTGTGATATACGTAACCATTTTTCGACCATGCAAAATCCAAACCTGTGTGAAATTTTACAGATACATGAATGAACATTTTTTAGCGATAAATCAGAGTACAGCTGTACTGTAATATCTAATCTTTACTAACCAGATATCTTTCCAAAGTCTCTAAATATCCGAAAATCGGTATCACCAGGTACGATACCGCTCTCAAATATTTCCTGAGCCAATGACGACGCATAAGGATATGGTACGGTTTTTGCGTATACCTAATAAACGATAATAAATTAATTTTAATATTAACAGCAGAAAAAATAATAACGGTATAATATACTTCGAGAATCCAGGGATTGTGAGGTCCGGCTTGGAACAATAATTCACGACCACCGGCACCGCATGCCTCCAGATTTATAAAAGTCCGTATTTCTTTTGCCCAAGGGTGCTGCGTTATGAATCCATGGGACGCCTGCGAAATACATTACGTGTGGAAAATGTTATCACGACTTCGAAACTAATCGATAAACCAGAAGTATCGAGATTAGATATCAAATTAATATACCTCCAATATATTTTCCTCCGCCCCATTGAATAGGAATATAACGCTGTGCTTCAATATTTTCGGGCTTTGCGTTATTATCCGCAAAATCTCCAGCATTACAGCGCAGCCAGCGCCGTCGTCAGATCCACCTGAAATATTTCATTAAGACGATAATTCATGCAAATGAGATGCGTCGCATATTTTGCACAGTGACGCGTTTTACCTGGACTTCCTAAAAACGTGTCGAAATGACAATTAAGCAGCAAGCTGTGCATTATAGGCCTATGAGGTCCGACTTTGACAATGACGTTCTGTACATTTCTGTAAACGTTAGTCATGCCATCGAGAAACTTAAGTGGAAATGCGCCGCTGTGCTTTGTAATATTAAGAACAATTTTGTGATTCTCGTGCGCCGTTTTCATCACATTATCGATCGTTGTTGTTAGAAATTTAACAGCTAAAACTTCATTCTCGTAGCTGCCGGCGATACGGGGCCCGATCGACGTAAGAGCCACGACGTGATTGCGAGCTCGCTCGGCGACGAATCTCCCTGGATGCAATCCCTCTGTGTCGATCGTAATCGGCTCCGGTAGGTTCTTCTCCAGGACGATTAGGACGAAGGACACGAAGAGGAAGTACGTGAGAACGAAGAGGAGATGTTGGGTGTCGTATGGCAGTACATCTTCCTTTCTCGAAGCGATCCTGTTCTCGAAAGGTAACTCGACTGACGTTCTCTTCGTCGTGTGCTGTCTCAGTCTCACTCCGTCTCTCTGAAACTGAAACGCGATAATCACGATTTGTTTGCATAAGCGCCGCTTGCATTTGCATAACATACGCACGACCAGTTCTGCGAATTTTCTTGCACAACTTAGATTTGGCGAGGAGGAGAGCGGAGAGGGGAAAAAAGAAAGGAACAAAAACAGGAACAAAACGGCGCTCGCGAGTCATCGCTGGGTCGAGAACTCACCATTTTACGTGCGAAGGCGTAAATGACAGAAAAGGCACTTTACAATCCCTTACAGTCGCTGGACTCCTCGCGTCAACGAGAATATCACCGCGCTGTATTACTCGATCCCGGTCTCGCTCGCCACATCAGGAAACATACAGCGCGTGTCGCACCGCATCGGGCACTGCAAACACAGGATCGCCTTCGTGACGTTCGCGCCTCTCGCTCGCGCGACAGAAACGGGGAGCGACGTGAAGCGTCGAAACGTGCGCATATATACTTACCTCCCCTCCCTTTCTCTCCGTCCTTATCTGTTCAGTTTCTGTTTCTCTCTTCCCTCCGCTGGCACTCCATTCCTTCCATCTTCCTCCCTCCTTCGTCGCTTTATTGATTGCTATTCTTAGTGGCTCAGTTAGCTTAGGTGTGAAGCTTCAACAGTGAATCTTTTTTTTTTCTTGGAACGGAAATCCTAAAAAAAGTGAAGAAACAGTCTGTTTTAATTTATCCTTTCCTCTCCTCCCGTCCTGGTCGTTGCCTCTCTTTCTCTTCTCCCCTCCCTCGCTACGTAATAATCTTAATTCGCGCCTTTGATGTCGCGCCCGGCGCGCGATATCGATCAATCATCTCTCATCACGCTGAAATATTTACTCGCGCGAAGAACTCGGGCGCCGAGCGCGCGAGGAACGCGCCTAGAAATTTCACGGCGGTCTGCCTAAAAAAGGCGGCCGCTTCCCCGCGCGCCCTTCGGCGGACTTTTTTTCCGGCATACAATCTCAAAGCGCGCGATTTATCGATGTTATTTGCGCCGCGGCCTTGCTCGACGTACACCTTCGGCCGATATCAAGCATCATATTATCACTAATCAGTTTAATTTATACGGTTACGACATACGGCGTACAGCGACTTACGAACCTCGTTGCGAATTGAGCGCGGCAATCCCGGCCTACGCTCGCTGATTTTTTTATCCTGGAAAAACAATGCGTTGCCTCCGTTCTTGACTGTTGGCTCCTAATCTCGCTTCAGAAACTCCGACGAATAAAATTATGCAGGAACAAACTACAAAAATGAGGAAGTAAAAACATGAAAAAATAAATAAAATTGGATTCATTAATCTAACATGTAAATACAGGTCAACCGTTTTAACAGCACAAATAGATTCCAAAAATGTCGGAAGATATTGAAAAAATAAAGTTATCACATATATCCTCAGTACACAGAAAGCACCAACTAACAGTAACATTGCATCAATATTATAACTTCTTACTCAAGAATGTAACTGTTGATAGTTAACAGTTAACATTGTTAAGTAGGAAATTATAATATTAATGCAATGTTAACTGTTAACAGTTACATTGAGTAAGAAATTATAATATTGACGCAATATTACTGTTAGTTGGCGTTTACTATATATTCTTGGTACAACCTACAGAAATGCAAATTATTTAAATAATATCATTGCTGTTGGAGCGAAAATTCTGTTTTCCTTTTATATTATTCTCTAATACGTAGAATATATAGTCACGTGTTGTAAAGTTACATAAAAATATTATATTGTAAAACAAGAGATAAGAAATCATAAAGATAAGCAAGAGATAATTAAACTTAGTGAAGAAGAGGGCCTATTTATCTTTGTTTTCAATTTAAAGATACAATAAAAGATACATCTTTTGAATATCAGATTTGGATTCATTTTTATTTTCCATTCCGTCTTTCGTTCGCAAAGTTGCAAAAACTTTATGTTGGAATTTACTTCTTTAATTGTATGTTTATTTATGATAAATATTTTAAAATATTATTCTCATAAATAATATTTTAATATTGTATTATTTATGAGAAATATTTATCCTTTTCGAGTTGTACGTCGGACTTTCTATATTTAAAATAAACTAGACATATAATCAGCAAAAAAAAAAAAAGAAAAAAATGTAATGAACAAAAGCTCAACTATGAAGAAAAACAAACTTATGTGAACTTGTTTCGCTATAAAAACCGTTGACGATGTGCGGAGACATAATATGATGAACCACGGTCTTATCCGTGATATAAACACTTCGATGGACAAAACATTCCGCATTCGTTCGATGATGGTATTATAAATGATTAAAAGTGTTTTCAATAGATGCTAAAAATAATGTGTTTTCAATAATACATAAAAGTAATATTAATGACGATTATTCTGCTGAGATAAACTATTTATATCTCACTTTTGACATTAAGTAACTTTATGTGCGGCAATCTTGGCGTGCGAGTAACCAAATTTGCGAATCAGATCATCAGATTCTCACGCGCGATCACGTGCGATCGCGATCGAAGTTCGAATTTCCGTTCGATAAGTTTCGGAACGCGTTTTCCAAAATTGTAAGCCACCTGGATTCTTATCCGTAAAGTGATAAAGCCCTCGCACTTTGTATGTATCTGGACTTTTTGTATCGGCCGTCGTTTCCCCTTCTCTCTTCGACAACTAATCGTACAGCTGATAATCGTTCTGACTTCAGGTGCAGTCGGTGCAGAAAGTGCAGCGACGAGCGGAAGGCAGGCCGCGCGAAGTCGGCCGGAAATCGAACGGCAGGCGCGATCTATCGCTCGCGACGGGAGACACTTCGTGGGGAAACGTCAAGGTGGACGAAGCGTGAGCGCGGGCGCACGGGTGAGCGTATCTTCTTTTTTTGCTCATCTACCCACCAATTTGTTTTTGTCGCACAGCTGATGTGCGTGCAGCAGACACGCGCAGCGACGCGTCGACTCACTTCCGTGGGCGATACATGCCGTTGGTTTAACGCTGCCGCGACATCGAACGATGGCGAGCTCGAATGACAGTGCGCAGAGGGTCCAGTCCAACGAGGAAGTCATAGAGGAGCTCACCAGGGATCTGGAGAGTTCCTGCGTCCAAGAGGACTGTCCGTCCGACAAGAAGGCGCGCTCGAAGGACGCAGGCGATTCGTGGGACATCGTCAATGAGGAACACGATGGGAGTAATGATGATAACGCACAAGACACGGACCAACCTTTGGAGGACGTGGATGAAGTGCTCCTTAAGGACAGAGACCTTTTACTGTCGGAAAGCGAGCTGGAGGTGCGTCCGCGACGTTTCTGAGATAGGGCACGGAAGATAAAAGTACCATTGCTCGGACATGTATTTAAGGCTGATATTACATTTGTTAAGCGTGCGATTGGCCACAGAATAAAAAAGCTCTCGAGTCTCTACAGATTTTCTATCTCGCAATTAATCAACACTTTTAAAACAATTTGTCATACAACACGCAAATCATATGTAATATCAGCCTAAATCTGGACATTCTTGTTTTTTGAATTTTTAAATACAAATATTTAAACTTTCAACATACAATATATGTACATATGAAATGTACATATGACTATAAACATATATATATATATATATATATATACATCGAAAGTTTAAATATTTATATTTAAAAACCAAAATAATAACATCTAGATTTATAAATCCAGATATTACTTTTATTTTATTGTTAGATCCTTTTGTATTATACATTCTGTATTTACAATCTTCGCTTTCTCTCCAACGCCTAATGTATATCTCGTTATACATCTTGCTAAAGTTATTAGGAATTTTTGGAATTTTCAAGTAACACAAACAATTATGAAACTTTTCAAAATGGATTCTAATCGGAATTATTTGGTTTTCCATAATAAAACACAATAGAAAAAATCCTAGGAAATAACTAAATAATTTGGAAAGCCATTCCAAAAAATTTCGTAACACGTGTCCAGAACATCTCTTCTGCGATCTTTTATTTACTGTACGATTGCATTGCAATGTCTCCATATTTGCAGGAATTTAAATGCAAGGCAGAGAATCTGAAGCAGTCGGGCAATGACTTTTTCAAAATCGGCGATTACGTGCAGGCGATATCACACTATACACAGGGATTGCAGACTTGTCCTATATCGTACAGTAAAGAAAGAGCTATATTGTATGCGAATAGAGCGGCGGCTAAAGCGAAATGTCAGGTAATTGTTGAAAACTGAAATTGTCGATGAGAATCACGTATTTATATCTTATTAATGTATCATTGTTTTCAGACAGAGAAAGATTCAGCAATATCTGATTGTACCAAAGCTATTGAATTGAATTCCAGTTATGTTAAAGCGTATATAAGAAGAGCGCAGTTGTACGAAGAGACGGATAAGTTAGACGAGGCGTTAGAGGATTTCAAGAAAGTATTGACATTTGATTCTAGTCATCCAGAAGCTAATCACGCTATCAGGGTAATGTATAATTATCACTTATCTAAAGTGTTTCTGAGAAAACTTGGCTTGTGATAAAGATCAGCTTTTGAAGAAAATATTTAAAGTTTTAGGACATTCTTCAATTATACAAAATAAAATTAATAATTATAAAAAAAGAATAGTATGTCAACTATTTTTTATTAAGTGTTTATCTTACAATAAATTGAATTTTCTTTTGACTTTTAAAAAATACGGTGTAAGCAAATTCCTTTTCTCTAAAAATCGATTTCTATTTTAATTTTGAAAATAGCAATTTTAATTTTTGTAACAAATAAATATTTATAAATATTAGAATTGTCAAAAATTTGAAAATTTAAAAGTTTCGTCACTGACAAGGTTTCTTCGAAAAGAAATAGGCATGTATATTTAAAATGCAGGATTTTTACAATTTATTACACAATTGCTTGTCTTTCAGAGGTTACCTCCATTAATTGCCGAGAGAAATGAGAAGCTAAAGACAGAAATGTTGAGTAAACTAAAGGATCTAGGAAATATGGTCTTGAAGCCCTTCGGCCTTTCCACGAATAACTTTGAGCTGCAACAGGATCCCAACAGTGGTGGTTACTCCGTAAAGTTCAATCAGAACCCCATGTAACAAGCTAGTTATGTGTTTCTTATTCTTAAAAAAAAAATACGGATAAAATTTGTTCTTTACCTATAAGAAATTATATTTATATATTCTACACGAATCCTATTATGGATTTTATCCCTAGATCTCTATAAATATAGATATAAATGAAATGTCAACGGGACACGGTCCAAATCATCTAAATTGTTCCATCAGATTTTGTATATAAATCTACTTCGATGGCTCATTGTTGCGCAAGATAGCTAAACTTAAAATATTTTTCTTCGAATTAATCGAGGTTTCTCGATGAGCAACATACATATATCACAACTCACAATGTCAGATATCTCGCTATATTTGGCGCCGATATAGCTAGACCGGATATAGCTTATGGTTCAATAATACCAAGCTATATCACAATCGCCGATAATTTTAGCCGCGACTCTTTTACAAAGGGTTGAACGATCTCGGGGGCAACGAACGACTTCGATCGCAGATTACGGGGAATTATCACACGGTCTCACTTTCAAAAGCGTGAAATTACATAATTATAATAATATCCGAATTAAAACATCGGGAGTACAAATATTCAGTCACGTTTTCCTTCGGACAAGAGTCTGAAAAACAATGAAATATCAGATAGACATCAATTGTGTTTAATCATAAGAAAAATTTGATACGTCAAAATTACAGCATCATCACACTTTTTATATACAATAATAATAGTATTATAAAATTGATGGCTAGGTATAATAGTCCTTAGTGTCACTTAGAAAAAATGCTTTTGTGATTTTTTTGCTGAAAATCGAATTTAAACCCTTCCGTTAATAATCACTCGCGTTAGCGCAAAGCAATTTTTACATGTCGATAGCTAAAAAAATAGCATTAGTTCCTCGCTTTCCTGCCCCCTTCCCCAAGCGAGCAAGTGCAACGAACGATTAGGAGGGTGCGGAGGAACCGGTGACGTATCGTATCACCGGCGGCGCGCAAGCGTCCGACGTCACCGTCATCGTCGGCGATGCACGGAAGCGCCAGTGCATCGTCGGGGTAGCGCGAGGAGAAGGGGAACGAAAGCGTGCGCGTAGGTGTGCAAGGCCATCGCGGCGCCGCAGGTCAAAATTGGGGGCGCGATTCCCCGAAGAGCCGACAAATCGCGTCAGGATAGATAATGTCGTCTTATCAACGCAAACATACGAGGGCGAACATAATTAAGATTAAATTGAATTAACAACGAGATCTATTGAAGCGCGTAACATTTATTGTTGAGAATTACAGCGATTTCCAAAATATCGATAAAAGACGAAGGAATCGATGAAATGGTGATAATCGCCCGCGGGGGCGGCGAGCGGCCACCCCGGGCGAGCGCCGATCCGATACCGAGGCGGAGGAGGGGGGTGCGCGGGGTGGCGAGAGACGAGAGCGCGGCGTGCCACTCGCGCCTCGGTGGAGCGGGGTTTGCAGGGACGAGAGGGAGCGAGAAAGAAGGAGAGAGAGAAAACGTACGTGATACACACGCACGCACACGGTGGCCGTGCGCCGAGACGACGAGGTGACCAGGCTGCGACGGCGACAGGTGAGGGGGACGGTCGCGGTCGCAGTCGCGCGGGGAGTAAATACGTGCGTGCGCGGCACACCGGGGTGATCCCGGTTGATCCGGGTGGGACAAGTGGCACGAGAACGGAGCGTCAACGGCGCGTCGCCGTGACGACGACAAAGACGGCGCCGGCGACGGCAGCAACGACGACGACGACGACGGCGGTGGTAGTGGTGGTGGCGGCGGCGGCGGGTGGCTTTTCGAATCGATAATTCGAGCGCGATCGTGGGCAGCGTGGCGGACGAGGGATTCCCCCGAGCAAGGAGGACTTCGGACGAGTCTCGCGGACGAGCGAGACGCGTGCCCACCCTCTCTCGCGTCTCCTCTTCCTTCTCCTCGCGCGGGATACGCGTTACGTGACGACGGAGTGATAAGGGAGAGAGAGAGAGAGAGAGCGGGCGCCCCGTCGCTACCCTCAGTTATTTCAACGTCGCGCAGCGATCCTACATCCGGCGGCACACATCACCGGCGTACACCCTCGGGTCTTCCGGCTGGACAGCGGTGCGGCACGGACACGGCGACGATGCACGGCGATAAAGGGGTAAGCCGGAGCGTCGGAAAATCGGGTCACCGGTTATCGGCTCCGTTGTCGAAGTGTCGTTCTCTCGGCCCGGGTCCCTTGTCCCGTCGGCATCAGGGACCCACTGGCGAGAGACGACGAGGATCCGGAAGCGCGCCGGAAAGCCTCCTTAGCGAACGAGAGTTTCCGACACGTTAGATTCTCCCGCGACGGTCGCCCTTAGGATCTCCGCACGGATCTCGGTTGTGTTCTCTTACGCTCGTAGAACTTATATATCTAGAGATGCTCCAGGAGATTGTTTCAGGAAAAAAGAGGACAGAGGGTTCCGCAGCGTAGCCCGAGATATCGCTCTGTCTTCTCGTTTCTTGAAGCGAGGCATTTCCAGGTATATGAGCTTTACGCTTTCCACGTCAGAAACGGGGCGGCTGCATCTTACAGGCGCGATTACTCGTGAATTGTTTGTACCGCGAGCATTTGCATTGAAGAAGGAAGAATGTAACTGGGACGAGAGCGGAGATCTGTTCCTCGCGGATTTTTTCACACATCGAAAAAAATGCGGAAGAAACACGGTATACGACGAATCTTGATTTTTCTTTTTTTCTTTCCGTAAGCTATAAGATCTTGTTGGCGATTTATTTAAAATTCTATAGAATTAGATTTGGAAGACAATGGAATTTATAACGGAATGTTATATTTTAGTTTGCTTCTAAAACAAAGGAGGAAAATTCGATTATAGTGCACAGGCTTCTCCGAGTGATTTCAAAGCATAAGCAAGATTTCAAAGAAATCTAATTTCATAATACGCTCTTCAGCGTAGAAAAGATAAAAAGGAGAGCTCGAATCGCAATAAACGCTTGGAGTTTCCCATCGCTGTTGGACGATTGTGAAAATTTAAAGAGAACGTAATGTTCGTATAGCGTGCGAATCTCACGCAAATAAGCTGATAACGCAACCTTCGCGCGAAAAGTGGCCGCAAAGGCAAAAACTTCCGGCGCAACGTCGTGTCTCTTGACGCGGCGATCTGTGTATCCAATTAGGACACCGTAATGGGATACGTGTGCCGTGAAAACATCGTTAATTATCGCATTTTCGTTTCCCAGGGTCTTGTCTAAGCGTATCGATTCCGTGGTTCGTGCACGTGTGCGTCTTTACCGTGAAAGGTACGGTCCCTTTCATCTCGAGCAGATATTTTTATATATAAAAGAGAGAGGGATTTTTATATTCCGAGAAAGAAAGAGAGGAGTATTATTGAACTTTTATATATTTCTCCCTCTGTACGTGGGAGTTACATTAAAACGTATCAGCTCTCACACAGACGGTTTTTATTTCAACGAATTTTTATTACGGAAGTAACTTGCCTCTCTCTCTCTCTCTCTCTCTCTCTCTTTTTCGCCGTACAAAAGAATCCCTCGAATGAGAATTGAATATGCCCGTCTGTCGTAATTAATATCAATAGTAAGCGACTTTGTCAGAATTTCTATTGACGGAAGCTGCAACGTTATTGACACGTCGGAGAATACGGGCGCTTTATCGCGATTATTTACGGAGCGTGGTACAATAATAATTTCCGCGCGCGTCCGTTTATTATATAAATTCCCAAGCGAAATTGATAATTGGCGCGAATGTTAATCGCGTAAGCGCGTATACCCGACGGAGGGAAAAGGGATTTATTTAACAGCTTATTTCTCTCGCACTCGAGAGAGAAAAGCTAAATGTAACCCGCCCGCTTCCGCGCGTTAATCTGATTGCGAAAGTTATATTTACAGCGTACGCTATTCGATTGCCGCGGATCACATTGCGGAAATTGTTCGTTATTTCTCTCTACCCTAGATATACGGGGTGTGTCGAAAAGAGCCGAGCACGAAGGGTCGGGTACTCCCGAGGTCTTGGAGCGACCCCGAAAACCGGGGAGCTCGTCGATCAGGTTTCTCCGTGGATGGGATATCGTTTCAAGGATCGATCGCGGTGGTGAAAGAGTCGCGTTCAAAGCCTCCCTCGCCCCCGTCCCCCTCATCCTTCGACACGTCGCCGGGAGTGGGACACCCCGTATATACGTGGGCGCATATTAATTTCGCCGACGGCAATTAGACAATCCGTTACGGCGCTCGAGTGCGCTTGTCACTTTTACCTCGGTAAATACCCCCCCTCCCCCCGTTGCATATGCGCATTTACGCGTTTACACGTGCCGCGTCCGACTTTCCACCCCGATTCGCAACATCCGGTCATATATTCAGATGCCCGACATACGTACGTATGCGCGTGTCTTTGATCTCTGATGAATCGTGCCTGTCGCGATTGCGTAATGCGGCGAATTATCATCCCTCCGTATGCGGCACGCCGACGGGAATTTCGTCCCGAGGGTCCTCGATATCCATCGGGCTCCGGGGGCGGCTCTGATTACGAGCCGCGCGGAAAACGTTGCGCGGCGCGCGAGCTACTCTCGCAGCTTATATTTCATTACGCGTACATATACCATATGTATCTCGCGTACAATTTATCGCGTAACATCCCTGTCTATTAATTACATCCCGAGAGTATATCGGGAATCCCGAGTTCGCGATAAAATCACAACGGGGAGACACGCGGGGACGCAGCTCGTGGGATGTCACATTTTACGGGGCAATATATTCTTTTCCCCTTTGTAATAAACGCGCCGCGATTACCAACGAGGAGGATTGTATCTATATATCGGTAATTCGCGCTTTACGCGCGATCGAAACGAAAACGCTCCACCCGTCGCCCTCCGCGCGATGCTTTTTCTCAGAGGGTATAGTTTACGCATGCGAGAGAGACAAGTATCATCGATTTACCTAGCCGCGTTGTATTTGATGACAGAGTACGCGCACACGTACGGCAGTTTTGTTACTTACAGCTCACTTCTGTACCTTCCACACACGCCCCAACAGCGAGGGAGTGTTTTACATTACGTCACCCACGTATGTGCGTGTGTGACGCCCACGTCGCGTCGCGATTCCCCCTCGAGCTGAGGGGGGCACGCGACATTAATAATCGTAATTAACCTGCGGCACAGGTGGAACTGTGTTTTTAAACATGCCATTTAAAGAGAAACGTCAATAAGCCAAGCCGGCGGGGATGTCGTCCACGAAAAACCTCCCCGGCAACGGAGGTACGAAACGCGGGATAAAACCTCGGTGAGGCTGAAGCCGACGGGAGTTGTCGTCTCGCGAGGGGGTTCCCTGTCGTTCCA
Organism: Tetramorium alpestre; assembly: GCA_021460005.1. Taxonomy (NCBI): domain Eukaryota; kingdom Metazoa; phylum Arthropoda; class Insecta; order Hymenoptera; family Formicidae; genus Tetramorium; species Tetramorium alpestre. The sequence continues at coordinate 44,445 of JAJVSH010000075.1, read as the reverse complement.
CGCGATATCGTGTCGCCGAAGGTCGTTCGTGCTCCTCGCGAGCTAACTCTATGTGACGCGAAATGAAAACTTACGACCGATACGATCTCTAAATTGCCCCCCTCCGTATCCGCGTTTATATGGGGCTCGTTTTTCCTCTAATTGGCTCGAAGAGCCTCAGCCTCTCGTGTAGGAAAGGAAAAGAAAAGAGAAAAAGAAGTAGAATCGATATCGGAGCAATGACGGTCGAGATTGCTCCGATTTAGATTGCTTGTTACCAAGTTTTCGCGATCGGCGAAAGAACGACAGCCAAGGCGAGAGACGCTTTAATCCAATTCGTTCCAGTTGCAGACAATGAGATGCAGGTCGCGGAATCTGCAGGCGCGTCGCAGGAGGTGGCCTCTGCGACTGGGTCTCTTCCTGATCTACGTTCTCGTGCAGTACGTCTCCTCCACGAAAGTGCCACCTTTTCCAAACAGCACGCCGGACGAGGAAACGACGCTGTTGACAAGTTTCACGAAGGTGACATCGGAAATCACCACCATCATCGAAGAAACAACGGTTGTCACAGAGAAGACGACGAGGGCGAACCAAGAACAAGAATCGAAAACTAAGAAACCGTCGAGGGATCACGAACGTGTGAATCAGATTGGGACGGATATGCCGCATACTCAAAACGGAATCACTACGGTGAGTGTCCGCAGACCTGGTCGTGATACATCCAAGTTGAGAACGTGGATTCTGCAAAGCGCGTAGCTACGGATTTTGTTGGCAGAAAAAGCTCATAGAGATTTGATACAGAATCTTGCGATGCGCGATACGCTTTATTGTATTTCCGTCGATAAAATGTCAAAGTACAAAAATTCTCGTCAATAAAATGCAACGGTAGACAAGTGCAGAAGTCGAAAGACTTCCTAAATAAACCAACTAACAGTAACTGTATCAGTATTATAATTTCCTACTCACACACATATACAACACACATATACGTATATAACAATATAATTGTTATATACGTATATGTGTGTTATATTACATTTATATTGTTGAGTAGAAAGTTGTATTGATGCAATGTTATAGCACGTTGGCGTTTACTGGGTTGTGACATAATTTCGTCGTGTTACGCTCTGCAAGCTCTGTGAACGGCATGCGCTTAACATGGGTGCAATCGATGCTAATCTGCCGCGATCTCTGCACGATTCCGCCGGCGGATGTACGAACCACCAACAATTCGTTTGTTGGTGGTTCGTACACTCCACCGGAAACACCCTGTGTATCTTGCAGCGCAGATGGATAAGATTGTCTCGAGAAAACAAGATCAGAAGCTGTCGCCCAGATTAGAATCGAGATATGCGATACACGTTGCGTGCCGCAGGATTGCGTAATATTTACGTCAGACATGATGCATCGGATACTGCCGTTGCGGATTAACATGCCGGTATTATGATGGCTTTATCGGTCGGATTCGGAAGAATTATAAATTCACGATTAGTTTAATACATTATTATATGAACATTAATGTTCATCATTCAATAGCATCATTCATTATTGACAATTGCTTTTTTTAAATCTTCTTTTGTTTCGAATGATCCAGGTCTCCCCAACCACTCATATGACCACGAAGTATCCATATCCCACGTTGAGACCGCGAAGGCCCAACTGTTCGGCACCCGCTATAGAGCAGTTTCCGCGGCCATTGATGGGTCCCGAGGCCAGGAAACATGGTGGACTCATAATACACGTTCTGGCTGCTATCTACACGTTCCTAGGCCTCGCGATTGTCTGCGACGATTACTTCGTTTCGAGCCTGGACAGGATTTGCGAAGGTGAGACGATTTAAAATCGCTTCCTCTCTTTCCCTCTCCGGCGAACATGTTGAAATTAATCGTTCTGTAACTCATATCGAGTTGCAGTGTTATGCGTAGACAGTTTTGCATAAGAGGATCATATTCCATTGTGTGGATCCGCGAGATTTGTTATTAAGAGACTGTATCTCATCTCTGCCTTTTTTTTATTGAGAATGAAGGTTGCTTTTGGATTCCCGATACGTTCAATGCGACCTTGAGATGAAGAGAAGACTATTTTTTACGATTTTATTTGAGATATTTATATATTATTTAAATGTTATAAATTCGATTATATTCGATTATATTATATTTGATATTGTTTCTTTCTTTTTTTTTTCAGAACTAAGACTGTCTCCCGACGTCGCTGGTGCTACTTTCATGGCAGCTGGCTCTTCTGCGCCCGAATTGGCGACGGTCATCATCGGCGTGTTCTTCGCCAAGGACGACATCGGAGTGAGTATCGCGATCGCACCTCGCTGCATTCATTAAACATTACGAATCGCAAAGCATAAATAATTATGTAACTCGACGTGCGAGCAAATTATTTGTTTTTCCCTAATCGCGAAGGGGATCACTTTCGTTATCGCATTACATAAATCTGACGCTGACCAGATGGTTCCGAATCGTTGACTAACAGCGCAAAGTGCGACAATTAAATCTTATCCCGTTGTCGCGTTTCAGATTAGCGGCGTTATTGGCAGCGCTGTTTTCAATATAATGTTTGTTATATCGATCTGCGGCCTATGTTCCGCGACAGCCTCTAAGTTGAATTGGTGGCCTCTCTGTCGAGACTGTTTTTTCTACGCCGTCTCGATCCTCGTGATGCTCGGTACGATTTACAACGAGTCCATCTCCTGGTGAGCATCGTTGCCGATATCTAATCGCGGATGAAAACTTAACGCGGAATCTCACGAAATAAACATACCTTTCAGGATGGAATCTCTCTTCATGTTAATCATGTATGCGGTTTATTGTGTGGCGCTCTCGTTTAACGTTAAATTGGAACGTTGGGCGAAATCGTACAACATTCCATTCCTGCCGAAGGATGACGAACCCGCCGAGGAGAGTGCCCTGGTGAGCTACAGATCCTTACAGGAGGATCGATTATCCTACACTGGTCCCAATTCGCCGGTCACTGATCAAATGAAGAATCAGGAAGGTAATCGAATAATCCTGTGTATTCGTATAGTTTGTATATTCTCTAAAAATCTGATTGCGTCATCTTCCTTCTAGGAAACGGCATTCAAGAAACAATCGAGCAACAACCGCAACAGCAGCAACAACAACAACAGCAGCAGCAACAACAGCAGCAGCTGGGACAGAGGCAGCCAGAGTATTACAAAGCAAAGGAGCCCGATCCCAATGAAGTATCGCCTCTCGTGATGCCGACGGACGGTAGCAAGTGGTCCATGTTCACCTGGGGCCTCGTGTATCCTATCCACTTCATGTGCCGGGCAACAATGCCGGATTGCCGGCAGGAAAAGTGGCGGAGCTGGTATCCCTTCACGTTTTGCATATCAATGATATGGATTAGTTTCTACAGCTACATAATGGTGTGGATGATCACGATTATAGGTAACATTGTCATTCGAACCGCGACCATTTTTTTTCAACGAGTGGAGCCGTTTTAGCGAACTAGTGCACTTTACAGGCAGTACTCTGGGTATTCCCGACACCGTAATGGGATTGACTTTCGTTGCCGCTGGTGTGAGCGTGCCAGACGCTCTTTCCTCACTGGCGGTCATCAAGGAGGGTCTTGGCGACATGGCAGTCAGTAACGCTGTCGGCAGCAACGTGTTCGACATTCTGGTATGCCTCGGTCTTCCGTGGTTTATACAAACCGCTATGATACAGCCTGGTTCGCACGTAAACGTCACCAGCAGAGGTACGCGGATTTATCTATTTTTTTAAATTTCTTTAACATGTATACATATTTATATTTTATATCGTTTATATATCTCGTTGTTTTATTAGGTTTGACGTATTCAACTCTTTCCCTGCTATCGACGGTGTTATTCCTAGTGCTGGCGACACACCTGAATGGCTGGAAGCTGGACCGACGATTCGGCGTGGTCCTGATGATTTGGTACTTGATATTCATCGTGTTCGCGTCGCTCTATGAGCTCAACGTCTTCGGCGTGATGAATTTGCCAGTATGCCCCAGCAAGTTCTAATGCAAAGACGCCTCGTTCGTTTCCGACCTATGCTTTGCTCAACGCGGAACGATCGTCCGGAGCAAGAATTCCTGGCCGATTGGCTCGCGAACGATGACGCAGGCACGGTCGTAAATCGTCGTAAACGCTCAGCAACCTCGTTCGAACGTCCCCTTTTCCCTACTTCTTCCTACTTAATAACGAAGACAGCGAGAGACAGAAGAGCTTAGCAGGTAGCTGCATGTCGGAAAGAAGCACGATTTTTAGCTTGCTATGAAATTGTTGAAGCGACCGTTCGAGATTTTAGATAAGAGCAAAAGGGCTTGTCGTTGAGCTTTCTTTCTTTCTAGGCTGTTGTAGAAATTCTAGACAATATGTGCTCGCGCGTGAGTACACAGGCATTGTATCCTATTGGTGCTATTGAAAGTGACAAAAAGAGTATTTTGCTTGCTTCCGTTCGACTAACGAGTTCCGATCGATTTCCTACAATCGAGTGAAAGTACGGAAACTTTATGAATTTTCTCAAGCAACTAAGTTTTCGGACAGACAATACGGTTACTATTAAGTTGTAATTACCACTCGATGACGTATTGGCGGTATCTCGACGGTTGTTCACCAAAATGAGAAATCGTCATTAAATCGATCGCGTCGCGAAGAATTCCAAGCTTCTTCATCTTTTAGTCACAGACCTCGTTGTACGTCGCGCGAGACTTGTTCGAATTGATAGAAAAGAAGATGTGATACGTTTTATATCAGCCATATCGCGCAAATGCCTGAGTACCATGGAAGGGGAATGCGTCTTGACAATTGATCGTTTTATATCCTAACATTAGAGTAAAGAGATCCAGTAGAGGTAACGGCTTGTTAGTGACTAGATCTTAGGAGCGTCATATGCAGCTAAATGTTAAGACTGTTAACGGTACTGTGCGAATTGTTGGAAGTCGATATCATTGCGGAACTGTTAGGAACGTAAAACACTCGACCAGAGTGTGGACAAGAGAGTTCTCTCTGGGATTGTTGTCATAACGTTAAGCGCGATCCTTATCCGACACGATTTCGGAACGTAATACTTGTATTTTTTTTTTATTAAAAAATATATTTTCTATCGTGATACACACAGAGATAGCGCGACGTACTGCGTAAAATGTGAGATAAGAGGAAATATCTTCGCACGCTTCTCGAAACTCGAGAGATAGATCTTGCATCAGATGATTATGGTTTAATTCTGATTTCGTTAAAAATGTGCTTTTGCCGCTATTCAAGATGAGACTTCGCGAGATCAAAGGAGTTCCCTCGTTAGCGTGAGTGTCAACGTAGAATCACATTTTTTTCCAAAAGAGCAATGAAAAAGAAAAGAAAGGGAAAGAAAATGCCTTGAAGCGCCACGCGAAGAACAAATCGAGCGAATTATTCCCCCGAGATTAAATTCGCGTTCTTCGACGACACGCGGAAAAAAATTCGCGGCAATGACGGAGCAAGCGAAATTTCATTCCGTAATTAAAGGAGAAGGAAGGGGGAGGGAGCGGGAGAATTGATTCTCCACGAGGGCGAACGAGCGCTGAAAGTGACAATAATTAACGCAGCCTTATCCGATGAAAGTATCTACAACCAGCACTATTATACTGCGCGTTCCTTGAGACCGATTCGCGAAAGAGATCACTTGTAAATCGGCAGACTGGCAAGAGGAACCTTCACCCACGATGATAATCGGCGTACCTCCGCTTCCGGGATCCTTTGATCTTTCGAGCGCGCCGGAATCGGTATTGATGACGGACGAGCCGCGGAATCGTGCGACGGAATTCCCGCAGGAATCGCAAGAGATGAGACTGCAAAAAAAAAAAGATTCGACTTATCTCGCGTATTTTACATTTTTAATTCGCCTTGCTTAATCAAAAAGCAATAAAATATTACAGTAATATACAAATTAAAGTGTCAATATTAAATATATCGTGGAGATATTAAAAATATCGCTTAAGAAATATCCGTAAAATTCATTTAAGAGAAAAGATGGAAAATTTGGATTAGTATTAATGGATAATCGATGTTTCTAAAAAAATTTCTTTCGTGTATGTTTGAGAATTCTGCGAGCATTCTGTCAACGCAGTTCGTTGGAGTGCAATTTTTAATCGGCTGTTTCCTTAATCGGGATTACACGATCGCAAGTATGAAAATCTGTAAGAAATCGCAAGGATCGCGCAGACGCTTTAGTGTGATTAATATAAATTAGCGTATATCTAATATACATATATATATATATACATATATATATATATATATATATATACATCGAAAGTTTAAATATTTATATTTAAAAACCAAAATAATAACATCTAGATTTATAAATCCAGATAT
>JAJVSH010000075.1:0-38074 GCA_021460005.1 Tetramorium alpestre | reverse complement strand
ATATATATAATGCGAAAAAGCTTAGATTGTAATGAATATTGACCGTTCAACGTGTTTGTTCACTACGTTTGTCCGTTATTGTTAGCGCGTTAGAGCGATTTATGCATATAAATATTATTATATATATTTATTCGCGTTGCGATGCGTTCAGCGCCGATGGCGAAGTGGCTGGGATATATACTTTGAGGCTGCTTTACTCGATCCGCGGCTGAGATGAGGGACCGTAGTCAGAGCGTATGCAAGCGTCTCGGCGTCGGGCGCATCAACGCACGGCTTCCAGAATTTAGGAAGCGCCGACCGACAGTTAAGAGGCGCCTTAGATCTTCATTAAAAGCGGACCAGTCTCGCCGTCGATTTCGCGGGTTCCGTACCGCGGTGTCGGTCGCATAATTCAGGAGGAGCTACATCGAACCTGATAAATGAACTTTGTTCGCGTGCATGGAGTAGCGAGAGAAAGGATCGTCAGGGGACAAGCTTTAGAGATTTCTTTGGTCCTCCTCCGAGTAGTCGGGTATATCGTAGTTAGGCTTAGGCTTCACGATCATTCAGACTTGGAGGTTCAATCGACCCCGGGGAAATGTTTAGGAAGCGAAACCCCTGACGTGGAGAGCCGCGCGAGGACCCCGCGGGTCCGCACCTCGAGCATCAACGAATGAACCGTTAAGGACTTAGAGTTTGCTAGGGGTCTACCCGTCTAATTTCCGGCGACCTTTTTTTCTACCGAAGCAGAGAGCCCGAAACCATCGGCCAAAACGTCGACGATCGCTCGGGGAACCGGTGTGTTGTTTAGAGTCAATTCACCTGTGGCAATTATTAGTAGTAATTAGAAGAGCGCGGGGCGACTTGGAGGGTGGAGAAGAGGGCGGCCCGCGTCACCCCCTTCGTCTCCCACTTCTCGGGACGCGTCCGAACGTCGATCAATTCGAGGGTGTCCTTAATAGCGTGTAATCGAAGTCAATAACGTACCTTTTTAGACGTCTCTCTCATAATTGTAATTCCGTGAATCGCCCGTCCTTTACGATGTTCCCATTACCTCCAGCGGTTCCTGGAGGATCGCACGAGGAGGCCGACGACGATATATCTATTCTACACACACACACTCTCACACACATACACACATACACCGAGTACACTTGTACAAAACGCAGCAGGATAACGTGAGATGTTGACGCAAAGATATCGAAGGTAGAATCGAAGGGCGTCGGACATAGCGCGGATCAGACGTAATCGTGTTGGTTGATCTACCGGGATATAATACGTAGATTTTATATCACGACATTGTGTACTTAGACTATATATATATTACCGATATATACATAATACCTGATTAATTAAGTTTATACAGCCGTCTCTCCTCTACTTGCAGTATTATCCCAGTCTTCGTGGCATATACGTTCGAATACGTTCGTACCTGTTGAAAATCGCGAAGGAGAGAACCCACTCACCCCTCCCATACAATAAGCCGAATGAGTTTCCTCTCCGGGATTCACTCAATACCTCGCTTCGCATCTCGATCCCGTCTCTCTTCTTTGCAGTCAGGACGCAACGGCAGACGCAGCCGGCCGAGGGCAGCTTCGAAAGTATCATAATTATATAACGAAACACACTTATATAGGCACATAAGACGTATTAAAAGAAAAAAAAAGAACTGCATACACACCGTGAAGAAAGTAGACGTACAACGATACCGGCTGCCGTTGTGATAGCCACCGCTACTTTGCCCGTATCGGTTTCAACAGTCCAGGGAGGTTTCCTGATTTTCTTCTCCCTTTCCGCGGCCGTTCAGGCATTGTCGTACAAAAATAAAACGAACAAAAGCATGCGAATTATCGGGATCTCTCCGACCTGTGTCTCTTTCCATCGTTATTCAAGTTTCCAGAAGTATATCCTAACGCGTCAATATATCTAGTCATAGCTTACTACAACGTTATGTAAATAATTGTTCTACCAATGTCGCATATATATATATANTATATATATATTACCGATATATACATAATACCTGATTAATTAAGTTTATACAGCCGTCTCTCCTCTACTTGCAGTATTATCCCAGTCTTCGTGGCATATACGTTCGAATACGTTCGTACCTGTTGAAAATCGCGAAGGAGAGAACCCACTCACCCCTCCCATACAATAAGCCGAATGAGTTTCCTCTCCGGGATTCACTCAATACCTCGCTTCGCATCTCGATCCCGTCTCTCTTCTTTGCAGTCAGGACGCAACGGCAGACGCAGCCGGCCGAGGGCAGCTTCGAAAGTATCATAATTATATAACGAAACACACTTATATAGGCACATAAGACGTATTAAAAGAAAAAAAAAGAACTGCATACACACCGTGAAGAAAGTAGACGTACAACGATACCGGCTGCCGTTGTGATAGCCACCGCTACTTTGCCCGTATCGGTTTCAACAGTCCAGGGAGGTTTCCTGATTTTCTTCTCCCTTTCCGCGGCCGTTCAGGCATTGTCGTACAAAAATAAAACGAACAAAAGCATGCGAATTATCGGGATCTCTCCGACCTGTGTCTCTTTCCATCGTTATTCAAGTTTCCAGAAGTATATCCTAACGCGTCAATATATCTAGTCATAGCTTACTACAACGTTATGTAAATAATTGTTCTACCAATGTCGCATATATATATATATACAAATAAATATATAAGTACTATATATATTTATAGATTTAAATATATATATTATATAAACTTACATTTGGCAAATATATATACATATATATGTATGTATATTGAGAGTATACGTGCGTAGTAAATGCAAAGGGAGATAGAAAGAGCCTAGAGAAAGTACATATATATCTATATATATGTTATACATAATAAATTTATGCGCCACCTTTTATCGCAAGGAGAACTATGTACCGGAATGGAAATAATTTAATATTAACACATACCTTGTTTAGCTTGAGAGCGGGAAGAAGGTAGACTAGTTATGTACTCTAATGTACTTAAAACATTCAACAATAAAGCTATTGCTACCTATTGAATCTCGATACGAAGGTAAACGGCTAGACGTGATATTAATTCTCGACAATCATGAGTGAGCAATAATTTTACGCCAGATTTTACAGAATTGCGTTGGTATTTTTATATTTTATCAAATTTCATGTTTAAATTAATTCGCATGCGCGCGTAGACATTTTAATATATTTCTGCTGTCTTAATGTGTAATGATAATCGCCTTTGCAATTATTTTTCAGAATTCTATAAACACGATACATAAAAAAATACGTGTATAAAATATATATATTTTTTTTTTGCACAGTCGACGCATCGTGGGTCTTCCGAATTTACGATGGATGTGCTTGAACAAAGAATGTGTGCGACCTTCCAGCATGCTCAAGAATCTGTAGTTTTCTGTTCCAATTGCTGCGACTGACGTTCCTCATTGCGCGGCATATCGTGGCTCGACAGAGACTGCAGCTTAGGCAGACAATTGTCCAAAGTCGACTCGAGGGCGTAGAGCTTATCGAGTTGCTGCCGAATGTGATTTAGACATTCCAGACGAACGATTCGCCTGTTAGTGTCTACTGAATCTTTGCGAATCGTCAGACCGTTGAACAACAATTGCCAGTCGTTCTCCTGTAATTCGCGAGTTATCTTCTCAATAGAGTCTTGTTCCGTTTGTTCCTGTTGCACCGGCGCGTCGTTCTGAATAAAAAAACATCGCACTGATGCAGGAAATTATTCGACCATAATATCTTCTATGTAAAATTTAAAGAAAAAGATACAATATATAAAAAAATATACAAAAAATAAGGAAAAAGGACTCAGATTCCCAAATATATATATATATATATATATATATATATATATATATATATATATATATATATATATATATATATATATATATATATATATATATATATATATAAATGAAAACTTCCTGAAAGAATGTTTAAAATAAAAATATTTTATATTTTATTTTAATATATTTTGGCTCGGAAGATGTGCAGAACGGAATACAATATTTCTTCTTTTATAGAATATATAATATAAAATTTCTTATATAATAAGAAATTTATTACACTCATTTTCTTCTAAAATTGTCAATCTAAGTTTTCTTCTTACATGTTCCTGAATTTTGTATTTGAAAGATTTCTCATTTTGCACGTCTTTCCCGGTAAACGAATAAAAAATAAATACATATTGTACGCGCGTGCAAGATTGACGAATAAGTTAAGATATGCATATAATTAAATATGTACTTTTACTTCGTCCATAGTACCGAGCATACGATCAATCGATTCCAAAAGGCGAGCTTTCGCGACATGGAGATCCAGCTTCGCGGATCCATTAAGCGTGAGATTCTTCGCGGATCCATTAATTGATTGCTCGATTAGCGTGGACGATTTGCTCGCTGCGCAACGAGAGACATCCCCGGGCTTTCTCGATTTCATCGTCCTCGCGGCATCGGGTCTCCGTTTTTCGAGCCTCCTGTCGTCCTCGCTCACCGTCGCCTCGCCGTCGCCTCGCTTCAGTCTCTCCAGGTCCTCGAGGCCCAAAATGAGCTTTCTCATCTCTTGAGACTCGATGTCGCTCTCGTTCCTCGTCCCCGCGACGTACTCGCCATCCTCGATGCCGACGTAGCGACGTCTTGATCTAGGTTGCGGCTCGCGCGACTTTCTTGTCTGGAGAACGCGCGGGGTATACTTCATCGATACTTCGCTCTCAGAACCTTCCTGCTCGTCTGGCGATCTCTAGAAAAAGAAATCAGTTAAATTCGAAGACAAAGAGAACGAAAAATCCCTCATTTATTTTTTGTAAAATAAATTATGCTTTTTCTTTTTTTCTAGAATTTTCTAGAAGAATTATAGGCTACAAATAATTCTTTCGAAAAACGAGTGTAAGTACCTCAGGCTGTTCACAACGATTGTGTTTCTTCAGCGAGTTCTTGATGGGCATCGCTCGCGCGTACTTGGAGCAAGCCTCAATATCTTCGTTGGTCAATTCTGAGTTTACAGCGTCTCCCTTCGCCCTGAACAGATATCTATCGTGCTCCATTCTTCGCTGATGACGAGTCTGCAGCGGTCTTCTGGGATGACCAGAACGAACATGATTCGTTTGACATTCGTGCCAGCATAGCTTTTGCGATAAAGGACTGCTCTGCGACTTTTTGATGACTGAGCTGATGGGTTCCGCGAAGACGCGTTCGCATTGATTTATCATGGCTTCCACATTTTCCGAGGTCCTTGAAGGTAATTCCGATCCGATTAAATTAATTATTCATTCTTATTGAGGATTAGTAATTTAAGAGAAAATATTCTTTTTAATTATCAATGAAGTTGAATAAAAATTATTTTTGTGAATATTTTCAATAATTAGAATAAGAAAAAAGAGAAAAGACGAGTAAAATAAAGTCATAGCGATGTTAAAAATAAATAGTTGCTCTTGAATAAAACGAAAAAGAATATCCTTCTTCTGCTCAAAAAAGTTTATTAAAAGTTTACTAATTAATGAGGAAAAATAAAGATCAAAACCAATCAAGAACTAAATAAAGAAATCTACTTCGTGCGTGAAAAATAAAATTGTACATAAGAGAAGAAAAAGTGAAGTTTTATCGCACATACATTTCGCCTCAGGTCTGCATCTTATATGAAATTTATAGTTAATCATTAATTTAACAAAGAAAATATCTTTACCTTAGTCTTCGCCTTTCGGGCGGACAATGGCATGAAGGACAATGCTTCTCATAATTCCTCATTCTTCTCTTGTGCATCGCGGTACTGCGCGGCACGTCCTCGTGCTCGTTCTGTCCGCAATTAGAGCAGAATTCACCATGATGATATGATCCGGTATACATGTTCGCGGGCATTCTCTTGTACAACTCCATAGTTTCCTGAAATAAGTTATAGCCGAGACGAGTGCGAGAACCGCGTCGGAAACTTGATCCTCTTAAAACTTACCGTATCCGGCATAAAACTTACCGTATTCAACGGCATAATCAGAACTTCGCCAAGGACTCTTGCATTCGACAACACGGAAATTCCACCGAAAAAGGTCGAATTGGACTCGTAATACAATCACCAGTACATAATTTTTATTTCTCGAAAAGCGTATAATGAATTCTAATCCCTCGATTATTTATATCTTCGCGAGTTTGGAATCGCGAGCGCAAAGAAATATAAAAAAGTACATAGTTTATACGAAATATTGTACATCATACACGCGACTCTCACAATCAGAAAAAAAAAGAAACGACCGCGCTTTGTTTTTTTTTTTACTTCTACTTATGTACATACCCTTCAGTGATAAAATAAATCAAACCAATATTAATTAATATTAAGAAATTAAAAAATAAATATTACATAAGAATTAATTAATTTTTNAAACGTTCGTAAATTTTACATTTACTTCAATAGAAATCTGTCTATAAAAAATTTTCATATATCATGAACAACAAATAAAGAATGAATATTCAAATTCACAATAATTTCACTGGCTTAAATATTAAATTAGCAAAATTTGTACCCACATTTATGTCCGCGTCGCTCACTTTAGATGCGTGTTTTGATTTAAGTTCATCGCAAAAAATTTGACGTAGATTCGAGGAAATTTAATGCTGAAGCTGGAGTATTAAATCCATTTGGAAAAGTGGAATGCTGCGTAATTATCTATTTCTGCCTTTAATTAATACGAAATTAATGAATAAAAAGATTTAAAAATTTAGAAGCTCAATTCGATATGCAAAATGTGTATGGATGATTGTTGAAAGAGGTATATTTTATATGAACATTTTTATCACGCAATTTTTGCTTAAAAAATACTGTTTATTGCAAAACAAGTTGCATATCTCTCTTTTGACAGGACATAATGTAAAATAAATATCATCATACATACAAATGTACACGTGCCAACGCACCAATGATTGTACATCGATTTTTTTACAGTCTGAGTTTAATATTTTATAGAATAGACATTCTTTTCTTCTTTTGAGTATCTCCTAACTATGATGTCATCTAAAAGGAGGCTAGAATGTCGCTAAACGGAGTTCCAGGTTCCTTCGCGGCAGCTTCGAAAGTCTCGACAAATGCCTTCTTTTGAGATTCTTTGGATAGCTGAAATCGATAAATCATATTAAATAAAATAAATGTTCAAAGTAGCTAAATAACGTTTAGATAACGTTGATCTACCTTATGGTAAAAATCCGAAGCCGCTATACACAATATTTTCTTATCTTCATATTCATATTTTCCTATCCTCGACTGGACGTACGGAAATCTAGCATATTAAGCTAAGGATTGTGTTACTTCCCTAAAGAAAATAATAAAGTTCTGTCGGTGAGAAAAGGATACAAAGCTCTCAGCCAATGGTTCGTCGACGCGCTTATGAAGAAACAGGACAAACACCAAGTCGACATCGCCATTGGTAAGCTTTGAATGAAATTTGGCAAACTGAAGACCACCCAGTCTTGAAGGAGCTCCATTTCCGTGCAAGTACATGCCTTCTCACAGACCTGGCGCAAAAGAAAAGATAAGATCAGATCATACATTCGCTTTCTTTAACTACGCTATAATTTGAAATTTTTAATCAATTTACGAACTTTAAAGACCACGGCAGAGAGTAATCTCGGATGCGGTTGTTGTGGAGACAGGAATTCCCCTATGACTTTAGTGAGGATCTCCGACGGTGGGAAGAAGTCCCCGAGAAGGCAGGACAGAACTGTACACAGCACCTCCACTTCCATGGAATGTCCCTTGCGAATCTTGTCGAATATCGCGGAGGTGCGCTCGATGGATCGGACTAGCGTCTCCGGCTCCACATCCGGCAACGGTTCCTCGACCCCAGGCTGATTCAGCCGATCAGCCGCCTCCGTGTACATGCACGTCAGCAAAAGTTGCAGCGCCGGTAATGCGAGCAGAGGGCTGGGTTGCTTCAGCCGGTCTATCGCGACTTTAACGATCTGCTCGGCGACCTTGCCGATGACGCTCTTCGTTGCCACGAGCCTCTCAAGACCCTATTGAAATCGTTTGTTTTCGTTACTCGCATTATACATTAATCGAAGGCAAAGAATGCCGTGACGTACCTGCAGCAGAGTTTGATGTAAACTATATGAGATATTTTGGGATGTGACTAGAGAGAGGACTAGTTCCAATACGGCCGGTGCTTCCGTGTCCGGCGGAGTGTCCTCCGCGTGCTCCAACAGGAAGAACACCAGAGCCCACATTATACCCTGATGCTCCTCGCTCTGACTTAGAACGCTGTAATGAAATAACAATAAATTAGACAACGATTACAAACTAGTATTGAATAAATTAATAAATGTCTTCAATGTTTCTTCATCAAACAAAATTAAATTAGAGCTCATTTTGAATCACCTATTCGAATCTTGCGCGTCAATGTGCTTCTGTATATATTCAATGGCCAGGGGATGTATAATATTCATTGTTTCCTCACATTTGGCCAGTACTGCACTTTGTAGCAGGTATAGAGAGCCGTGAAGAGCGGATACTCTGGAAGCCAGGAATACCGACTTTAAATTAATGTCCACTATGCGCTTCACTTTATCCAACGTATCCAAATCCTACGAAGTAATATTGGTTAAAAACAAGAAGGATCTTTTTTTAATAATAAAAATTTCTAGGTCGTACCAAAGGCGTTAGAACGGCAGCAGCTTTACACACAGAGACGGTCAGATATTGATGCAAGATCGCATTTTCTATTGGATGAACCCTTGAGACTTCCAGGCACACGTCCAGCATCCATTGGTACTGCGATCTCTCGAGGAAGAGCTCCGAGATCGCTAGAATCGATTTCATGATCTCCGTCAGCAATTGTACGGGCGTGTTAGCCTGCGATGACGTCCAGATGGTGTAGTGTTCGATCAAAAAGCGCAAGCAGGAGTCTAGATCGAGGGAGGCAGACATCAGTGCGTCGTTTCGTCTGTTCTTCAAGTCAAGAACGGAAGCGTTTAACTTGTCCTCGTATAGATTGCACAGGGACCATAAATAAGAGACCGACAGTTGGCTGTACATGTATCTGTCGAAAACCGCGGTTCTTTCGACGTTACCCCGCTGGAATATGTGGTCCAGTTTCAAGCCGTTTTTACTTTCCGCATCGTTCATGTATTCGTACTTCCACAGGAGCAACTCCTGTATCGCAAACAGCTTTTGGGAACTGTTCTTGTGTACGGAAAGTTGAGGATCTCTCGGATGATGTATCAGAGTGCTGGCGCCGGGATTCCCGGGACACGGCAGCAGCAGAGTTTGCAGCAGTAATCTCGTAATCGCTTGAATCGCCAGGCTGCTCGCTTGGATTAAAGCAGCGATCTCATCCGACGACGTGTTCTCGTTTTGTAGGAAGTTAAGAACGCTCAGGAACGCCATCCAGATCTCCTCAAACTGTGACCTGGATGTCCAACCCAGTAGATTTACTCGGTAGATGAACTGCTCCAGAACGTCCACTTCTTGCAGAAGATTGGATTCGGACGACATCAGCGGAAAGTAGCATTTGGTAGGACCCGAGCCGAGAATATGACAGCCACGTTTCCACACCAATGGAGGTGTCAAGATGTAAGAGTTTACTAACGGCTGACGACTTATACTGATGACCAGTGACTTTATCGTGTTGAACAGATACAGCGGTATATTCCTCGTGGTGCCATCCGTCTGACACTTCTCGAGCCAGATCACTATTGACGCCATTTGAATGCACGCCCGGGCGTAGTCCTTCGTGTCCTCGTCCTGGAGAGCCGGCTCCAGCGCTTGGTAATCCACGGTAGGCAAGGGATCCACCGTTGTCAGTATACTTTCCACGACTCTCGTCAGAGAGATCGCCGCGGAGCAGACCCAGGTGTGACGCACGTTCTCGCCAAAAATCTTACTCGGAGCGGCGTGCCGCAGAATTTCGGCCGCGCAACTCAGCGCCAACTCCATGTCGTGCGGTCGCAATCTACTACCCTTCCTATCCGAATAGATCATCCAATGCGCCAGTTCGAGACACAGCATGGAGAATTTGGCGATGTCCTCTTCAAATTTCATGTCAATCTTCGCCACGTTGTATTTGGCCAGTTTCGGTAACGTCTTCATGTAAACTTTGACAGTTGGAATTATCGTGAAGAGGATCTCCCAGTACAAAGCGTCGTTTAGCAGCTCAGAGAATCTAGCGGCGTACTTCTGTTCCTTGCCGCTGCTGTTATCCGCCTCCGGATTGTAAATCTGATGTGGCTTCGGTACAAACTCACAGATATAATGAATGTGCTCCAACAAGCACTGCTTGGCAGCGACGTATAAAGGACTGGCATCAAAATAAAAATCCTTCTCGCTCTGTTCCTTTCCGAACTCCAACTTTTGGCACTTCTCGACGGTGAGTCGGGCTCCCAGTATCACGCAGTGTTTCAAGATCTTCAGATTAAACTCTTTACAGGAGATGATGCTCAGGCAATCGTCCAAGTCTAGATCCTTCAATAATTGCGCTAGTTCCATGGGATTATTGCCAGCGCTCGCGTGGCAGCATCGTAATCTCACCTGAGACAGGAACCAATTCCGATCCAGTTGAATGCTCTTCACGGTGGATGGCTTGAACGGTCTGCATTGATCGAGTTCCAGCGGTGACAGATCGTAATATTGTACGGCCAGCTTGTTCAATAAACTGACCAAGCCACCGTGTTTTTTTGCCAGCTTGGTGGTCTGCAGGATGTCCATGATCTTCACAATGTCGTCCTTCGATAACTGATCCTTTACATCCTCCGCGCTGGTGGTTAACAATATTTCTACTCGGCGACTGGCAATCTTCGCTGCCATTCTCGACAGAGCGAGATATTTGGTGGATAACAGTCGCGGTATCAGGGTCATTATAACTGCGCCACTTTGAGAGTGATGTGCACCCTCGATACACTGCAGCAGGCGCTTTATGAAACTAGGCTGCGATAAATTCATGCATTTCGTCGCCACGGCCTGCACCAAGAGCCCGCTGGCCGCCGGATTCCTATGTATCGCCGTAGTCAACAGATCCCTTACCGGAGATTCAATAGCGACGTTTATCGCCTCCTCTATGTGATTCACCAACAGCCACGTTAGTGGTTCCACGTCGTTGAGATTCTCGCATATGTAATCGCAGAATAATATGATCCCACCCCTTCTAATAATTTGAATGTTTGTACTGCTGTTATTATACTCGTGCATTTTCTTCTCGTTCGATCGGATATGATCGGACTTGTTGGTGCCCAATACTTTCGACCAGAAAGACATCTCGTTATATCCCAACAGAATCATCAAGTATGCCCACTGGCAGGTCACCGTCGGGCACACGTTCCCGATGCTTAGCATTAAATAGTTCAAATCGTCAATGAGCAACTTCTCCTCATCGGACACGTTGCGCCCCTGAATCATCTGCATCGTCGCATTCGCCACTTTGCAATGGCTGCCGGACTCGAACATGTGAATGCACAATTGTAGGAAGAACGCGAACTGATGGACGAGGTAATTGTCATCCGCCGTGTAATCGGAGAAATCGACGAAGGGATCCGCGGACTTGTGATTTATCAGACCGAGCAAGCTGAACACCTTCGTGCTTATCAGATTGATCACCTTGAATATAAATCTGGCTAGTATCTGTTCAGGCGGCATTTGGCGCGACTGGACGCTCGAGGCGTTCAACGGATCCGCGCATTCGCGGAAGGAAGATCTCTGAAGTGGCGAGAACAGATGCGATACGTCTGATACGCATACGTTCAGATCCGAGAGGCGCGCCAACATCGCTTCTTCCTTCGCGCAGGAGATCAGCGAGAGCAGTACGACGTTGATCATGCCGAGCCAGCGCTTCAGTTTGAGGATTGGAGCAGTCGCGGGTATCGACGCGGTGAACAGTAGTTTCAGGAGCGGATCTACTGGCCGGAAGACCGTGGGCGAGATTGCTGCGAATAGTTTCACCAATGCGACGTGAGCCTTCTCGGATTCTATTCTGAGCTTTCCGGCGGCCAATATCGGAAGCACGGTGTCCATTGTCAGTCTGGACCACCTTCGCCATTTCTCCTCGCCATTACCGTCCCCGCTGAATCTCGACTCTGCCAGACACAGCGCCAGGAGTTCGACTACCTCGTGATATTCCACCAAACGCAATAGCATGGCTATTAGCACATCTCTCGTTGTTTCCAACTCCCGCTGCTCGATCAAGCTCGAGCTTCCATTACGGATAAGAAATATATCCTCGATGACGGGCGCGAGCGCGGGTATACAGTGCGAAATTGCTGGCTGCCCGCTAGCCATCAGACCGTCACATAATTGAATTATCTTCGGTACGCCAATTATCGTCTTGGAATGATTCTTCTCGTACGACAGGTGCACCAAGAAATTGAATATTTTCGGCAAGAGATCCTCGGTTTGTTGTACGTGGCCCTCCTCGATAAACTCAAATTGCTTTAACACGAATCCGATGAATATTTTATCGGAGTCCAGCAGACAATAATTGACCTTTAGTTGAACCAGCTGACTCAGCAGCATCAAAACCTGGCACTGCAGCGCGATGTTACTCGTGACAGTGTACTGTTTCAGAGACTTTATAACCATTGGTTCGAAGAGCCGAATAAAGGACGCGACGGATGTCTTTTGATCCGAAGATCGCGCCAAAGTTTTAAACACCGACGAAAATTTACGGTCGCTTTTTCTGCGTAGCAATCCTATCCACCTGGAAGTGAAAGAGAAGACATCAGTATGTCTTCTGACCCTGCAGGCGGTACAATTATCGAGATATCGGGACAATACTTACCCGTTGTCCGGCTCATTTTCACCTCTGCAATTATTCCCAATGCATTTAATCGTGTTCGCCATTTGTCTGGCGGGGTGTTGAAAACATTGATTATAAAAACCCCTGACATCATCTTGCAGCGTGCCGCAGCGATCCACGTTCTTCTGCACGTCCAGCTCGTTCCACTGCGCGCATACGTTCGTACCGAACAAGCATTTCAGCAGTTGCTGCACACATTGAACCGTTGCTGTTGGTGACAATACGACGGTGGTTTTTAGATAACATAACACTTCTTCCACTATTCTACCTGCTTCGTTGACGGACGCGATTTCAAGGATCTGCGAGAGAACATCCAGGGTCGCGTTCAACAGGGAAACGTACATCTCGCTGGCCTCGTGCTGCAGAGTGACTGAATAATTGGAATGCGCCGCCTTCAGGATGTCGTATATCTTCATATAATGTGACATACCGATGAATGTTCCCATTTGCTCCTTTCCGCTCTTCAAGCCGCCGAGCTTCTCTGCCTTCTCCTTCGACTTTTGTTCCGACATGAGTTTCTTTCTAGGCGACAGTGTTTGCGCAGACAAGGACGGTAATACGGGCTTGGCACTTGCCTGTACGAGCTGCACCTCATCGATGACGTGAACGAAGATATTGAGAATTCTCGTGATGTGCGTCATCAGCAGTTCCATATATTTGTCTTTACACATACTCCAAAGTTTCATCGGGTCACTGCCAATCTTAAAGTTGCAGACAGCCAACCCGGAAGCCAGATTCCCAGCGAGAAGGATCAAGTGTCGATGCGTGGACAGATCTAAACTAATGGTCGACGACGTTAACAGCGGCAGTGCCAACGATAAGAGACCGCTGCACATCGGAGAGGCAATCATCTCATTCACGAAACTAATGTCATTAGCATCCAATCGGTCGCTATTCTTCTTAGACTTTTTCAGCAACGTCTTCGGTAGAATGCAGTCCCATCCTCTGACGTAAACCGTAGTAGGGTAAGCTTCACTCAAACAGAAGAGGGTCTCGCAACACCCGTATATTAGATATTTCGAAGAATGCACCGTTAATATTTCTGTTAAAATATTAACTATACGGGATAGAGAGTATTCCAGACTAGAATCGTAATTCATCCCATTGTAATAATTCAGAAATACAAAGGGTTTGATAGACGTGTTCACGAACGGCTTATGTTTATCTTGGCATGAGGACAGTTCCGAGATGCTTGATGTTACCGCGCTTAAAAACTGTTGAGTATATTGCGTGGCCTTTTTTGTAACAGTATCCTCTTGAGGGTGTCGAAAATATAGACACGGGATACTTCTAAAATAACAAAAAAAAAAAATAAAAAACTGTAAAATGATATTGTAAATTGAATAAATAATTGTACAATTAGAAATGTATCTTACTTAACAATCGCATCTGATGCGGCGTGTCTCACTCTTTGGTCATGGTCACCTAACAATGCTATTATAACGTCGATAAAGTGTTCTTGAAATAATGATTGTCCCGTTATGTGTTCAATTGTAATATACGATAACTTGCTTAACAAGTCCGCTAATTTTATTTTCACGAGAAAATATGGATTTTTCATAAGTTTTGGCAACGCAGTTAAGATGGTAAGACCGTGTTCATTGTTGATGGAATCTAGTAACTCTGGCAAGCAGAGATTTAACGCGTCCAACGTTTGGCGGCAAGTTGTCGCGGAATCATCGTTCAAGCCCTGTACATTCGATAGAAACAGATGTGAGTTAAAAATTTTCGAGAATTGGTGTCGTCCTTTATAAAACGCATAGACTCACTTTTAAAAGCAACTTTATCATGTCTTCCAATAATATACTTCCACGTCCTTGCTGAGCCAAACACTCCGTTTCAAAGTTCCGGAAGGAGCCGCCGTACTGAACAAATACAGACTTTAAAAAGATTCCAATCACCACTGCTATATTACCCCTGATCTGAGGATCTGGGTGATTGGCAAATAGCAAAATGTCTGCAATCAATTGGTTTGTCTCATTGCAGCTTGACTCTTTGGCCACGGTCATTGTAAACAAGTGCGGATAAAGTTTGAAAATGTAACCCACGCATGTCAGAGCGAGAGACTTTACGCTAACACGAAATAATTTGTCCGATACCAATTGCCCGGGCTTGCCCGCCAACAAAAAGGACGACACCAAGTAACGGCAGCAAAACTTAACGGGCATATCCGAGTCAGTGAAACTTCCGACGTCCGCTTCATACAACACGAAATCTAGGGAGGATTTCTTAGGAGAAGTAAATGAGAGTGTGGTATCTTCGGAGTAATCTTCCTCCTTAGAGTGCTCACTTTGCAGGCTTAGATACTGCGCCTTCTCGGATTTTTCAATCTCGCTTCCGGCATCGCTGCCTTCGTCCGCAACTTCGTCTAAAAAACATTGAAAGCTGATAAAATGTAAAATTGTTACACGAATTTTGGGTTGCTCATTCTTACTGTCAGTGGTTTCGATTTTCAAATGACAATAACTCTCCAACATCTTTTCCTTCGTCTCCGTCATGTCGCTCGTATTTTCGTCCTGCGTTTGTGAACTACACGTGTCCGGCAATGCTGTTTCCGTATCTGCGATCCACTCTGCATTTGGTGTAATCTCCGGAATGTCAGGTTCGTGTAAGTTTAAAATAGAATCCGAATTTCCGCCATGGGCAGTACTCGCGCTGGAGATGCTCATGTGACCCAACGATGGAACGCATGCATTTTGATTTAACATTATTCTGCTTTGCGTTATGCCCTCCGAGGACAGTAAAACAGACACCAACGGCTTTGGTGGCACTTTTAAAAGTTGCGCCAACGTTTCTAAAGCTGCGTTTATGACATTATGATCGGAATGCCACTTTGTATAGTGCAAACACAATTCATAAATGTGTAATAAATTATCTATTTGCTGTATCTCGATATCTTGAGGTTCTGAGGGTTTACATATATGAGGTAAAATCACTCTTAGGCATCCAAAGACGCCTATAACAGTAGAGGAATTATCATCGGCATTTCTTCCTGACGTTATTATATCTGATAAGATAAACATTATTAATAAACGAATGTTCCTGCAATGCGCAGCGCGTCGAAATTAATCAACGTACCTAACATATAATCCATCACATAATTTAAAAAGAACTGTGGCTTTCTGCAATTTATGCACGTTGTCAGAATCATATTAGCTGCTGCCCTACGAAAAGCTGCTTGAGGAGATGAGATATTTTCAAAGAACGCCCTCAGCAAATTCTGAAACGAGATTTGATTTTCTTCCAAGCTCATAGAAACAGTTCTTACGTATAATGTCGAGACACTTACCTTGACATCCTTGTCTATCATAAACGGTCCTAATACTTTAAAAATTAATGGTAACGACTGTGATAACGTTTCAATTACAGTATCCTCCGACCGGTGTGCGATGATCACTATACACGGGATTAGATTCGACACGTAAGCTTTACCTCTCGAAGGACGTATCATGTGACTCAGCAGGCCAAATCTCCAAAGCGCAGCCCTTAGTATGCGCGCGGGTCCGTTTCTCTTTATTTCATTGTAAAGCTCTATCTGGATCTTAATGATGTTACTGTCGACCATCGCCTGACAAAAAACATATCAATAAAATATCCATTTGTCAAAGGACTCTTTAAGTGTTTAAGATTGCACCAATGTTATTTTAACTTTAAGCAAGACTTATACATGTGTCTATTTTCATTTTTTTTTTCTAGATAAATAAAGACACAGATCTCATTTAAAGCCGAAATAACATTAATGCAACCGAGCTTAAGTGCTCTTGAGTGTTTAATTTCTCTCGCTTTCCAATATGCTCGCTTTCATGCTTTATCTAAACATCTATACATCATACATCAATAACAGGCCTTAAAGGGGAAAAGCACACAGTCGTGTACCCTTATAATTTTGTTGAGAGATTCGTCTGCGACCATCCTGACGTCGGATTCTTCGTCGTTGCAGAGCGCCAGCAACGTTTCGATAGTGGCACTCAGAATCTGCGGAAACTTGATGTTCTGCCGAACGGTCGGCGAGCATATCCCCTCGACGATGATCGCGCAGCATGACACCTTCTCCTTCCGGCTGTAAATACAAGCGTGAAAACTCGTGCTTATCTAAGGAACGATTCGCGCCGTCGGTGATGTGTTTTACCGCTCATACCTTGCTCCAGGATCCGACGGGGTGTCCAAGTCCCGCAGAGCGTTCAGCGTCTCCACGGCCTTCAGCACGCCGTTCAAGTGAGCCATGCCGGATCCTGGAATAACCTTTCCCGACTTCCTTGAGGGGGCTGCTTCAAATCACCGTGTGACCGGGGAATGACATCCTGCTACTCCTGGGTCTATGACAGATCGTAACGGACAATCATCACTACATCATGCTGGCCGACCGCCATCGTCATAAACCGTGGACGTGAGGAATATACAGACTGCGAGCTCCGTTCGCGCTATAGAAAGAGAAAGGAAGCTCTGGCAGGTTTGCCTTCTCTCTCTTTATATAGAGTGGCGCATATAAAATCTGTTCCAAACGCAAACTACAATTTCACAGTATTATTTAGTAATAATTTAGTATATATTTGAAATATATTTGATATGAGAAACGATATTCTTAGTTTAAAAAAGGCATTTATTTTAATAATTTACATTATCAGCGTTCTTATCTTTTCCAAGCAAATTGAAAGTAAAATACGAAATTAATAATTTTGAGAACCTCTTTAAAAAAAAGGTATTGAATTTGAAAAACTTTGAAATTTTGTAAAAGAGAAACATATTTCTAACCATTCACTGAAATTTTTCCTCTTGGTAAAAAAATCTGTCTTCAAAAAGGTTAAAATTATTATTTTACATTTGGGTCGATTTTATGTGCGCCACTCTATATATTAATATAATACATGTAGTAAATGTAATACATATATAAAATCAAAATAGTATATATAAAATTATATTATAAATAGGATTCTCTCTGATATGAATTATAGATCGCCCGTCTCGTGTAAAATCGGCCACGCATGCGTAGAATTTCTCTCAATCTGGGTCACCTGTGGTCATCTGGCGTGTCACACGTGCTTGGGCAGAAAGTTGCGAACTGGCAGCGAACGTGGTAAGACGTGTTTCGACACGAAGAATTTTTTGAAAGTTGCTGACACACCTACCGCATTTGTTCTACTTTATTCTTATTTCGCATTCACTTTTTCTTATTATCATCTACTTTTCCTACATTTGAAGTCTTGGCCGTATCGAACCCGCTGTGGGAATCGGGTGCCATTAATAAGAAGAAGTATTTGGGGAGACAAGTCGGATATAGTGATTCCGATAGCTCCAGAGATTTCCTTTGAATAAAGTTAGGATTGCTCTGCGAAGAGGCTTCCGCGACGATCGATCACGATGGTGCGAAAACTGAAATATCACGAGCAGAAACTTCTGAAGAAGGTGGACTTCTTGTCGTGGCAGGCCGACAATAACCTCCACGAGGTTAAGATCTTGAAGCGTTATTGCATTCAGAGAAGATCGGACTATACTGTGTATGTGAAATTATTATAACATGATGTAAAAATGTAAATTTTAAAATTCAAAATATAAATATATTGTACTGTATAATAAAATATTAATATATCATATTTACAATATATTGTAAGATATACTATTGTAAGAGTGTAACTATACAAAAACAACATAATAAGTATAAGTATAAAAGAATAAATGTTTATCGAAATAATTGTAGATATAATAAACTATCACGCAATATACGGGAGTTGGGTAAAAAGATCAAGGAAATCGAGCCTGATCATCCGTTCCGTATTGAGCAGAGCGCACTGCTGCTGGAGAAGCTGTACATGATGGGCCTGATCTCTACAAAATGGGACTTGTCGCAGACTCAGAAGGTAACAGCCAGTTGCTTCTGCAGACGGAGACTCCCGGTCGTTATGGTACGCAACAAGATGAGTCAGACGATATCAATGGCAACAAAATTGATAGAGCAGGGCCATGTCCGAGTCGGGGTAGAAGTCGTAAAAGATCCTGCGTTCTTAGTAACAAGGTAATATATTTTGTGTCTCACTTACATCACGTAAATGTCAGTTAAACGAATAAGACGAATATTGATTGTACGTTTTACAGAAATTTAGAGGACTTTGTAACATGGATAGACACATCTGCTATTAAGAAACACGTATTAGAATATCATAACGAGGTGAGAATTTCTGTAAATTTTTCTTACTATACGTTATTGTAATTAAATTGTAGTTTTGTAATTATATATATATAATGTATATTTTTTTTATCTTACAGAGAGACGATTTTGATATAGTATAATCTACAGTATATCTGTTGACCGAATGCTTGTAAAATTATACGTTTTTGTAAAAAAAATAAATATTTGTGTAGCAATGTATATATATATATATATAAGAATTTATTAATAAAGAGATTCTAATTCTTTATTTTTCGTTCGTAAACGTGTATTGTATATAGACATATTTTGGGGAATATTGTTTTTAACATAAACTTAAACAGCATCAACTTTGTTCGTAAGAAAGATTGTTCTCAGCATTGTTATAGAGATCAGGCCCATTATGTACAGCTTCTTCAGCAGCAGTGCGCTCTGCTCAATACGGAACGGATGATCAGCATTGTATATAGAAAAGAAAGTTGTTTTCTCCTTGTTATCAGGATTTTTATAAAAGATATACATGTCTTACCTCGAAATAATAAAATACACAAATTCGTTGTAATGAGATAAAGTTTATTAAAAGTCGGATTAGTCGTCACCACTTTGAGATTGTACGAGTCGCTTGAATATAATAATCGCTTAAACATAAGCACGAAGAATACGTTTACGTAACCGTAAATGCAGAAGGATCTTGCTACTTCGGTTCAACGCAGATGCGACACATCCGACTCTGACTTTTATTTATAATCAGATTTTTAAATGGTTTAAAAACTCTTAGTTACATACCAATTATTTTCGTATAATAGTTGAGATAAAAACTGATCAAACCAATCAAATTTATGTAATTTCACTATTTAGTCTTCGTATTTCGGTGTTCAGTCTCTGTTTACAATACGAAAATCGTACTCAAGATATGTGTGGAATTGAAAATCAGGATGGTCACATCTACTCGGCGAAAAAAGAGCAAGAATACAATATAGTGTATTTTTTACATAATTCGCTGACACCAGAGAGATAAGATACGATTTAACTGATAAACAGAACGCTCATCTTGTGATTTATATCGAGAACATTTCATCAGAATCGGCATTTAAGAAACACAGCGTCGTGGAACGACGAAGAAAAAGTAATGGAGCGACGATGAATCATATACCACGTGCATTCCGAGCAGCCACTCATTCATATACTTATAATGATAATTAGTATTTATTATGATTATGATACAAATGTTATATGTTAATATCTTTATAGTAATGGGCAGTCTCTGTGCTGGTCTCTGTGACACCGCCGCCGCGTTAAATAATCTTTATTACGTTCTAGAGAGTACTCAGAGCATTCTTCACTTCTCTCTTTCTCTCTGGCATTTTTCTAGAACGTAATTGATTAAACGGGGGCGTGTGTCGGCTCAGGTCCCTAAGTATCTCCTCCACCTTCTCCCTCTTCTCCTTCACCGTCAACTATTTACATAATTGCCTTGCGAAATCTCTCCGTAACACGCTGCATTTATTCACGGAAGGAAAAGAAAAACGAAAAACGTTTACGTTGCTTTTGCTCCTGGATTCTTATCTATCTTCGCGGCGTATCGCCAAACCGGTCTCGTGAAAAATTTTTATTCAATTCAAAATGAAACGTGAGTCGTGATCGCGCGTTTTCATGCAGTGCAAAACGCGCTTACGTGATTATTTCCAATATAAAGGCCTACAATGAAATATCGTACAACAGAAAGAAGCAAAGACGAAGCGAAAAGAAACAAAAGGGGAAACGAGTAATATAATACATTTGCGCGGCTATTATTAATTAACGATAGCCGAGACATCCATTAACACTCGCGAGATATAATAATGTGCCTCTCGTACCTATCGTGTTTCATATTACTATCTATTGTTCAATTCTTCTTACGTGGAGATATACTGTTACATATAGAATTTCGCACCAACTGGCTATTCGCGACTTTGTTCCCTCCTCGAAAGAAAAATTCAATTCTCTCTCCTCTGATCCTACTGTTCTTTGTACAAGTTCGTTAACGTATTCTATTCTATCGATTAATCTTAACGAGATACTCAGTGAATTATGTTGTCCGTACGGAGACGTCTCGAAACAAAACACATCGCCCAACAAAATACAGATATATCAATTTTTGTTGTATCATTTCACAAAAGTTGAAGACTTTATAAAACGCTGAGTATCGCGCTAAATTCGAATTTGCAAATCTACATCGCTATATCTGGGGTCGCCCAAATTCTGAGAAATTATGACAAGATCCTGCTGGCTATTTCTCAGGTTTTGGCGAATTCATCAATTTAAGCATCCATGCTTCTTTCGATATTCAAATATCAGAATTGAGTTATTTAGAGAAGGCAAAATATATTTTTGTAGAAAAATCGCATGATTACAGAATGATTTAATGAGAAAAAATTAAAATCAATTTGTATAGACTGTATGCGTGTAAATGCAATTCGCAGCAGCGAAGAGAATTGTGAATCATAATGAAATGGTGGTCAGCTTAATATCAGTATTAATAAACATATGAAACATTTTAGAAAGATAAATGGATGACTGCTTTGATGGAAAAGAAAGATTCTTACAGTTGTACACTACTATCTACAAAAACTTCAACGTACTCTTTTTTTAATTTTAATATTCTCTTCGTATTATGCTCGTGTTGCAATAAATAGTATAAATTTTACATAGGCAGTTTTATATATGCTACTGTACAAGAGTGCAAAAAGACTTATACCTTCCCCACTCCAATTTAAATATAAATTTATCATTATAAATAAATCTACATTAGACTCAAATATAATTTTCATAATTGTTACTGAAAAGGATTCCAAAGTATATCATTTGAACTTGAAAATAGCATCACCATCCAGTACGGATTGCAGTGACATTTTCTTTGAGATGACTTAATTGATTAATAAAATGTTTATTTCATAAAGCAAAATAAATTAAAGCCGCTTATTATTATCCATTATGCTACATTCATTTCACAGGGCCAGTCATTCCATCTTCGGATAAAAAAATAATTTATTTGACAAATAAATCTCTTATGTCTCTGCCTGGATCGTAGCATTGGCTATAATACAGACAGAATAATAAGGTCATTTTGATGAATGTTCTGGAAAGACTGGTCCTTCAAGACAATATCGAATTTATGTTTTTGTTAATCCTCCAATATTATGCTATCTGATATTGAAATCCAGTCTCTATTCCCTTGACATATCGCGGTTAATAAAATTATCAAGTAACTAAATAATTCTCCTTCTCCTATAATATATCAATCTGAACTGGTTAAAAATTGAATTGTATCAATTAAATTAATTTCTCTAGAGCATCAAATCAAGCATTAGATAGTATTTTCACTGTAAAAGTCTGTAAAACTCATGGATGAAAATGAATGAAAATTACAGAACAAATATCAGATGTGAGTCGCGGATAGACATAAGCTTTGGAAGATTGACAATGTACCCATTTTTCCATTCAAAGTCGTGATTTTTACAAATTATATTTTTACGTACCGGAATGCACGTGGTAACATTCATTACATATCATTGCAATTTCATGGCTGTGAAATAAATACGATAATAATGAAAATTTCTTACTTATCAATTTTAGTGTCAGCTATTGGCAAAAAGACGCACATCATCACCGGAGAGTAACGTACAGACATGATTTTTAATGACAGATAAGTACAAGACTTTTTTTTAAATATATCTACGCGTTTTCTAATTGATACAATAAACTGCATTTCTCTTTTATATGCTGTGGTAACGAGTGGATAGATTATTGCATATCAACAATATCATTGTATAACATAATGTCACGAAACATTTTTCCAAAGAAGATTTTACAGCACGAATAGAATGTCTACAGATATATCCATAATATGCAATAAGCACAATTTTAATGCTTATTGAAATTCATATTAATATATGAGCAATATAAATTATCAATAAAATTTCTACTGAACAATCAGAGATGATGACAAAATCATCTCTTTATGTTCGAAGGGGACAATACCAATATTTTTTATACATTTAAAAATTGAAGATTTAAATAAGTTTAAATTGCATCCTCTTACGATTGACTTGAAATGGAGAGACGTAAGAAGGATTCAAGCAATAACACACATCTAGGTATGTTAAATATCTAATAGAGATCCTAATAGATCCTAAAACGTTTTTTCACAATTGCTACTCGGATATGCATATTGAATAGTTCTCGTCCAATACGCACAGTATGTATATCATATGGATGGAATCGTAAAACGGTAACACTTTATAAAAATGGAAAATTTCTTCATTGGCGTCAGTAACGATTATTATGCTATTGCTTCGTGATTTTGATAATGAAATCGGACGAACCTTTAGAATCCAAATGAATTTATACCCCTAACCAGACCTTCGCTTTATAAATCTCTTTGGATAAATGAGAGATAAAGTTGAATGAGAGATAAGAGAGTTCCGCGACGGAAGAGCGCGAAAACGTAACGAGCGAACTCTTATGTAATCACAGTAGGCGCGTTGCGACCAGTATGCTGATGAAGTTCGCTTAATTCTAACGCGATATTAATTAAAGGTTTTAAGACCAGTTGTGCGTCTTTCTCAAAAGTAACTGGATCATTTTCATAACTATCGATATACATACGGATAGTGGCACCAGAACTTCCTGTCCCGGATAAGCGGAATATTATGCGGGAGCCATCCGCAAACAATATCCGTAATCCCTAATACACAAAATATTATAACTATCTTGAAGATACAAAATTACTAGTATTAATACGATTGGAAAATGTACCTGTTTCGTAGCTTTGCTACCATCGACAGGATCTGTATAGGAGTAATTATCCGCCTGCTTAACAACATACTCTTTACCTTCGCACTGCAGCTTTCTGCCGATAAAATCTGGCTTCTGAATCAGGGCTTCGATGCACTGCATCACTTTATCTGCGCACGCACAGTCGCAATTTTCATAATCATACCTATAATCAACAATCGAGAAAAATCGAGAAATTTAAGAACGTTGAATTAAAGGATATTTAAATATATATTGAAAAATAAATAAATAAATATACAAATGAATGTGTACCTAGTAAAGAAATTTCTTCCATAAACTTTCCAGTGATCCAATAAAATGTTTTCCACAGATTTTCCTAGCCCCGCGATTACATTGAGCCACGCCAAGCATGCCCATATTCCATCTTTCTCGCGGATATGATCGGAACCGGTACCGAAACTTTCCTCTCCGCATAACGACAAATCTCCAACATCCATCAGGTTTCCTATAAAAGATATATTAAACAGGAATTATATATTAAACAGTAAAATTGATAATTTTTAACACGATAAAAATAAAAATTTTGCATACCAAAGTATTTCCATCCAGTAGGAACTTCGAAGAATTTTGCCCCGTTTTTAGCGGCGACTCTATCGACAGCCGCAGCCGTTGGCATTGATCTAGCATATCCTTTAACGCCAGTCTTTTTGAAATACGGAATTAATTTTAGATTAGCAGCTAAAACTGCTAAGGAATCGGAAGGAGTCACGAAAAAGGCTTTCTTGCCCAATATCTGTAAGTGCAAGCACAGTTTAATGAAACATATTCCTATCTAGATCAATTTTCTAGATTACTTTTTCATCCATTTCGCTCACCATATTTCTGTCTCCGTCTCCATCAAAAGCTGCACCAAAGTCGTACGGTCCTTCCTTCATAGCATTCACTAAATCTTTGGCATAAGTTAAATTTGGGTCGGGGTGTAAACCACCGAAATCTTCTAACGGCTTTATATTCACTAAGCATGTGTCATCGACGCCTAATTCGGTGCTAAATATCTGCTTCACGTACGGTCCCGTAACTGAAAATTATTAAGAGCTCCCATCATATTTGAATAATAAAAGTAGAAGCCAAATGCAAATTATATAATGCCTAACCTCCGTTCATTGAATTGATGAGAACCTTAAACTCGTTGCCTTGCAACAATTTCCTAATGCTCGCAAAATCAAAAATCTCCTTCATAAGCTCCACATAATCGTTCACAGAATCAATTATGTCGACGGTAAATGGTCTGCCGTCTACCTCAACAGAGATACTCTGCACTTTATTAATATCTATGTCGATGTCAGGAATAATTTTATAACATTGGAGCATTTTAGTGATCTCGTAGATTTTATTCGTTACGTTGTCCGGAGCGGGGCCGCCGTTGTCGCAATTAAATTTAATCCCAAAGTCGGCATCGGGACCACCGGGATTGTGCGACGCAGTTAAAACAATCCCACCTTGCGTTTTATACTTTCTTATTATAGTTGACACCGCTGGCGTCGAGAGAATGCCATTTTGACCAACTATCAACTTCCTTACCTAAAAAAAGATATAGATTTGTAATATATATACTTGATCTCTATATATCATAATCTCCTTAGTTGTCTGTATAATCTTTTATGAGAGAATTACTCAACTATATTACTTTTCTAAGTAAAGTCGTCGAATGAATTATATATATATATATATAT
The DNA here is from genome assembly GCA_021460005.1 of Tetramorium alpestre. Taxonomy (NCBI): domain Eukaryota; kingdom Metazoa; phylum Arthropoda; class Insecta; order Hymenoptera; family Formicidae; genus Tetramorium; species Tetramorium alpestre. The sequence goes on along the minus strand of JAJVSH010000075.1, from coordinate 12,679 downwards.
ATAAAGAAGATATAAATAGATCTGTCCGTTTTCTGACATAAAATCTCGATTTTGCTTAAACTGTTAAATTGCTGTCATCAATCTGCAATTATTTCTCATGTCCATTTCTATCAGATTTTAATCTTGATTTAATTTACTTTTTATCTCTTTCTAATTTAAAAAAGTAGAGATTAAAGTTAATCCGCATAAATAGAAATGGACATTAATCTCGCAGTGCAATGTTCATCGTCACAGTATGCAGTCTATCTGTTGTATAGCAGATCAGTTTTACCTCATTCGCCGCGGCGATCCGGATGATCTTCGCCACCGCTTCCCTCCCGTAAAACCGCCCGTCGCCACCGACGACGAGGGTGCAGCCGGTCAGCTGATCGCCCAGGGCTTGCAGTATCGCCTGCACGAAGTTCTCCGTGTAGTGTTCCTGCTGGAAGACCTTGACGGCCTTCCGCAGGCCCGAGGTGCCCGGCTTCTGGCCCTCGTACACCCGGGTGCTCACCGTCAGGCTCGTCACCGACGTCGCGGTCATGTTCGCACGGTAGTGCCGTGGGCGTGCTACAACCGACAGGGGGGGAGGAAAGAGAACCGATTAGACGAGGTTGAGAAGATTGAGGTTAATCCGTTGGCCGCGATCGGTGAGGAGACAGACTGAGCGAGAAGCCAACACGCGCGACAGCCGTCCGATAACTGTCGGAGAACCGAACTCTGCCTGTCAATGACACACAAGGGCACGAGCGCCCGGTCGCCGCCATTTTGGAAGATCGCGCGCGCCAGCTGTCGCGCCGGCGGCGGCGGCGGCGGCGGCGGCGGCGGCTCGCGCGCACGTGCACGCTACGGCCGAAATCACATGGGCCGGTACTCGGTAGAGCAGCCCGTCGTCAGCTGTCGTTGACATTTCGAAAGGTCGAACACCCTGCGTCGCGGAAACGGAGAAAAGGACGTTTTGCAATTAACTTTGCAACTACGTATCGGTACCATGAGTCGCTCCGTTTTCACCGCGATATTACGAAGGTATTTACTTGAAAATAATTAATTTTAATCGAACCGACACTGGATATAATTTTCAAATACCAGATATATCTCTTGGTATTTTTCCATAAGGAGTAAACTCAGTATGCGACTGAATTCTTGATTTAATATCTATAAATTCTATCTGTTGCTCACTTTCCAAAACTGATCATTATTTCGAAAGTTACTTAATACTGAGCTATTGAGTCTCTCGTAACTTTTGAAAAAGTAAAGCAAAAGAATTAGTTTTAGAAGCAAAAAATAGCAAAAAATTGGCAAGTAATTTTCATATCTTATTCGTTACGTTGTGATAATTTGGCTCAGATAGCTTAATATACATGGGATTTAATAGGGATATTAAGCTATCTGAGCAACAAAATATTATCAGAACTATGTTGTCAAGAGCCATTCATGAAAAGAAAATAATGCTTGTACAATGTGAAATAAATGTTATATTATACGAATTTACTCGTTGATTATTCCTATTTTTGAATCGAATCTCCGCTCTAATTTTCCTAACTCGAATTTACAAAAAACAATGAATACACGACGAGCGGATGAATAGGCAGAAAGACGGCAAAGAACATTAAACATCTATACGTAATACAGATAACAGCATCATAGTTAAATGACGCATAGATTAGGCCATGGAACGCGGAAGCTAAATAAGAAGATAGAAATGGACGCGTGGCAATTTTCGGCCTACAAACATTGGGATTTACTCTCGTCGCGTTTGATAAACGAGATAATAGACGATTTGCGCCAATAATTCCCTAGTTGCCCTAAGCTGTTTAAGCCGTTTAAGAAATCAATTATAGAAGTAAAAAAATCGTAAACTTAATTCGCGTGTTTGACGTCACGCTTTACATTGCTCTGAATTAAGATAGCAAATGTACAGAGCGGGCGTCTCTCTCTCTTGGACATCTTACATACGCGTCGCTAAGAGATAAGTAGATAGGGTCGCGAGTTCGATGTTTGATGACGTGGTAGTAATAAATGGAAGATCACGTTTAACTGCTGCCAAAGGGAGCTCCGCACTTCGCGAGTACTTTTTATCATCAAGATATTATTTTATTTAACCTTTCATAATAAAGATCGCTTCTGAAAGCTCTGATTTTCTTCCCCCAAGACTTTTCCCGGGATACGCCGGGAATCCCCGCGGGAAAAACGCGGTTGCGAACGATCGAACGATTGAAGTGGACGAGAGGTCATTCATGGGATTATTTCATACCAGCGCCGCGTGAGAGAACAATGATCTGCAAGACGAGCATAATTAAGCTCATGAACGCTGAGGCTGATGCGCAGTCTAATTCGGATTATCTTAACGATAAATCGGTGGCTGCTCCCTTCTAGATTACAATTTTATTTGCAGATAAAAGAAAAGAATAGTATTAACGCACGTTGATTGCCATTTTTACCCCCAAGAGGTTCCAAGATAAGATCCGACTTCGTCAAGAAATTGGATAAGTCTTCTCACTTCAGTGAGACTGAAGAAGAAGAGGTCACCCTTTTGGAAATCGCGGGTCCCGGGGGCTGCGATGGCGTCAATGTTTAGGGTAAAGCCCAGAGAAAGAGAAAATCCGCGAAAGTCACGCGATCGTCACGACCGATCGCTTAGCTCAGCGGTTTTTGTCACGCTCATCCGACGCGCGAATCGCGATCGTTGAAAAACGCGGCTGGAGGGAGGCGTGTTAAGTCAAGGATACCAGCCGATACAAAGTCCGGGAGTTTATAAAACGTGGATGTACCTACTCCAAAACACCAGTTTTCCAGACGATCGCGGGCGCGCGATCGGCAGGCAGCCGCGTCCCGCGGCAACGAAGTGTCTTTCCCGAATCATCCCCGATCGTCGGTCGTCTAGACTACGTCACGGGAACCAGACCCCGATTAATCGCGTTAGTAGGAAAAAAAGAAGAAGAAAAAGAAGAAGACGATAGTGAGTTGAAGAATTTTTTCAGTTTCACGCGCGGGTGGTACGCTGATATTTCATTATCGTGCTAAAATTCCCGGCGATAACTTTTCGCGCGATCCCGCCGGTTAATCGGTTAATTTGGACGAAGGGAGATACATTTATCATCCCGATAAGAGCGCGATACGCGTCACAAGGAGCAGTTATTGAATACGCTATCTGGCGCTCGCACCTCGCGGGGTGATACGCGTTCGGCGCATTTGATAGTTTCGCGTTAAAAGGAAGGAGAAAAAAAACGAAGAAACGGGAGAGGAGAAAGAAGACGATGACGCGTGAGAGGGAATCTCGCGTCGAGCATGATTATATAGCTTGATGCGACGTAGAAACGCTCGTCGTTTATGCTTCGTACAACCTAAAGTGAGTATTCGCCCGCGTCTATCCCTCGCGTCTTCTTCGCCTCCGAAAAGCCGTCGCGTTCGGCGAGACGCGCAAGGTGTTGAACGGAAAAAAACAGACTTTCTCTCATTACAACGATATCTCTCGTTTTTTTTTTTTCGTCAGCTTTAGAGACATTATGTATAAGTCGCGTGTTTACCCAGGCAGCGACTCCTCGCTGACGCGAGACAGTGGTTCCGAGAGCACGCCGCTACTCTCTTCGGAATCCCGCACCAGCCCGGAACCGACGATATTCGGCGATTCGGAAACGAGCGACTTGGACCCGAGCCCAGTTGGCTGCTCTATCATGTAAGACGTGATCACGAGACGCATCTACAAGGGAGATGCATCCCCCCAGGTAGCAAGCTGACGTTATTTGTCGTCATTTTAACGTCGAAATGTCGTCATTTTAACGTCAAAATGACGATAAATAATGTCAGCTTGCTACCTAGAACATTATATTTGCGTACAATTAATAATGTATATGCAGTTAATTAAATAATAATATATAATTCATAACGTACATAATCTTGGATATAACAAAGCTAATGTAATGTGTCCATTATATTTGTAGTATTTAGAAAATTACGTTATCTACATGATTTCTTACGTATCTTCTATTTTCTTCCTGTCTAGATACGGGAGCGTGGACACCGCCAGTTGTAACACGGTTCTAGCTCTCCCAAAGAGGCCGTTCTCTTCAACACGGGATAGTGAACTATTTGTTTCTACAATGGCTAATAATCTACCTTGCATCGTAAATCTTGATCAAGAAAAAAATTACGAGCCACACAATATCGATTTGGTAAGAATAATAATTCTGTGTTTATTTTTTCCTTCAAGAATCCTGGATTGTGAAAATTAGTTTAAAAAAAAACCGTGTTAAAAGTTTAGCAACGTGGAAGCAGTAATCATTAAATATAGCTACCATATTTCAGTAACAATTTTTGATTCAATCTAATCGCATTTGTTTTTATAATTAATAAGATCAATTTTTACTTTTTCCTTTATTTCTTTACAAAAATAATATAAAATCCACTTCTTTAAAACTTTTTACGATATCAAAAATAGCGATGTTTAGTACAAAAAAATAGCTTGAATATCAAACTGCTAGAATCAAAATTTAAAATTCGTCATGATAATAAATTCACACATAACAAAACGGAATAAGAATATTAATATTAATGTACATACATTTGTTTGAATTATCGATAAATGTGCTAATGTTAATATAAACCCGATCTTTATGATCTCGCGCATCATTTTTTCTCATTGTTTATGTCAGATGTTGCCGAACGAAAATTCCAATGCAAAGAAGACGCACGAGATAGATTTTAAGCCCGGACCCCTGCAGTTTCAACCCGATATCGTACAGGTTACCTACAAGGATCTCAAACCGAAGCAGAATTCACTGGTCACCATGTGAGTGTCTTGAAATAAAATAGCTAAGTGCAGTTAATTATTTGATGAAACAACGGAGAAAATTTTTCGAGTTACGCTTACACGAACAGTGCGCTCTTAATAGCCGGCCCCTTAAAATCAATGAGTCACCGATCGATACTGTTGCCCTAAATACCTTTTCCTAAACCGATCGGAGATAGCGCATGCAACAGTGGAAAGATTCAACAGATTACAGAACTAATAATAGAATTTATCTATCGTTTGTGTCTATTTTCCCCTCCTCCCCTTCTCAGATATTTAAAAAATTGTAATTATGCTTTGAATTATCGGTGCGTAGCAATGTTAAATTGTCGCCAACACATCTTTCAACTACGGCTGTGGTTTACTTTACGCTACAAATGCTTCAAAGTATTCTTCTTTTCCTTTCTTTTAATAAAGAGAGAAAAAGGAGAACAATGTTTTGTATGTAGCATTTGTAACGTCAAGGGAAACGTAGCTTATAATAATGTAGCTTTTCAAGAAATTACTTTCAATATTACTAATTCCTTATTGTTCTGTCGGATTAACATTGTTCAAGGATTTAACATCCGGTGCACGCAAAAGTATAATTTCTTCAGTAGCAAGTCCTAATGTTTATTCATCTCTGCATTTCGCGACAAAGAGCGGGAAGACAAAAGAATTTCACGTGGGGGATGCTCGCGGCAGACTGTTCGGCGGGGTTCGAAGGGGAGACATTTCATTTCCTCGCCCGTCTCGCTCGACACAGCTGACTTTACAGCGGACGCTGCACGCAAAGAGAGAAAGGGGTGCCGGTAATAGGCGAGGGTGAGGAAATAAAAAAGCGGAGATCGATGGCGATGCCGCTTACCCCAGCAACAATATCATTTGAATAATCTCTGTATTTCCACAGGATATATTTAATATGTCGAATTCCTATATTTTATATATTTCGTGACATCTTCCGGACGGTCTTTCAGAATCTACGCTGTTAGGGCTGGCGCTATCAATGCCGTTTATCACGCGGTTATTCAACGCGGCGATGTTTTCGCGTCCTGGTCGCGGTGCGGGGTGGAATCTTTCGCGTATCACGCGCCGGCACTTATCTCCCGCAGATGGCTGATGGCAACCGGCCCGAAACTTGCATCAGCGCATCTCTCAATTGATTCCTTCTCGTCATCGCGACTGATATCCTCGCAGCGTGCGTGCGTGCGCTCACGCGTTAGGGGACGAAATCGACGGCGTTATATTTCTCAGAGACGTTATCGCGCCGTGCAAGCATCCAATCTCTCACACTGCGCACGAAAATGCCATTAAGATAAAGGCGCTCGCACGTACATAGTTGCAACGAAACGTGACAATTAATCCGCGCGATTGACAGGCCTACACTGAAAAAAAAAAAAACGGACAAATCAGTAAAGTTTTGTAGGCGTCAATATCAAATATTCTGGTTATTGTAATAGAAATTCTGTTTATTATAATAGAACTCAATACTTTATAACTTATAATAACCCGAATTCCTATTATACCCAGTAAACACAAAGGAACAATAATATAACGTCAATGTTATAATTTTCCACTCAACAATATAGCTACAATGTAACATATCTTGCATATAACAGTTATATTATTGAGTAGGAAATTTTAACATTGACGTTACATTACTGTTACTTTGTGTTTACTGACAATGTCTTATAATAACCAGAATATTTGATCACGCCTACAAGATTTTTCTGATTTGTTCGCTTTAACCAGAATTTGTTTTCAGTGTATCGCGCTGGAAAATAACGAGTGGGATCTGAAAAATAAACGTGACCCTCCACGAGGGGGGGAGGGGGGAGAGTAAGGGCTCCTTCTATCCCCCTCGCCGCGGTGAGAATCAAGGGGGGAAATGCATCCACCGGTTTCTTTTTATAGCTCCCGACATAAGGGGGAGACGATCGATGTCGTAACTGTTTTCTCTCAATTATCAGTTAACGTAAACAGATCTGCGTGACATTCGTAGCTCGCGAAATCGGTGGGTCAATCGCGCGCCACCGTAATCGAATCCGCCGCGCGTGCGAGGCGGCCGCGGCCGCGCACGCATACACGTACACGAGACACGGCTCCGTCGTCTACATGTGACTGATATAACCTAAATATACTAAACGCGACGCGGTCGGCGTAAAGCCCGCGTCAAAGACACGTTTGGCGTCAGACTCACCGTTTTAGCCGCGGCTTTCTCGCCGGCCTTCCCGTGGACGGGCACGTCGGGCATCGTCGTCCTGGCGCACACGGCGACTGTGGCTCGCGAGGAGATGAGAAGCCCCCGACCGCCCGCTCCCGCCGTTCCCGCGTCTGGAAAACGAGCGAGAGGGACACCCGGCCGTCGACGTCGACTCGCTGGCGACCCGGTCCTTTACCTCACCGTAGACGCGGCCGCTCGTTTCCAAGACGCGGGAACGAAGGTGCGTCCTGTCCCGTCGCGCCGCGCCGCGCCGCGTCGCTCCGCTCCGGAGCGTCTAGAGCGCGGCGCGACGGGACGCCCGAAGGGGTTACCGCTCTGTCTGTTGCCCGGGCAACAGACGACCGCCCCGAGAAGGTGAATGCCCTTAGCCGGCAACCCGCCCGCCGCTGCCGCCAGTGCCGCCGCCGCTGATGAGCGCGCGCACCGGAGCTGCGCTCCTCGCGGGCATCACGATGCGCGTCAGGGAATTCTCGATTCTCTCGATGTTGACTCGCGTTCGAAACTACGTTCCTCGACGATGACACACTTGAAATCGCACAATGAGATCGAGCCTAGAATTAAATTGAATTTTCCTTGGATAAATATTTTTCTATTAGCTTTCTGTTACCTTTCTAGTCTATTATTTTCTATTATCTTTCTGTATTCTATCACGATCTACGGCTGGTTCATAGGTTCTTACTTCAAGATCGTCTTAAGTGAAGTCTTAAGATGCTAATACGGCTTTGTGATTAGTTTAGAATTACATAAAACTGCACTTAAGATGATTTTAAATATAAGAACGGACTATGAATACCGGCCTACTTTTTAACGTAAATTTTGTGATGTATATAAAGTAGATCGCGACTTTATATTACTCTCTATATTTTATAACAAATCGTAGGATTATACGACCGCATATGAATTTATATGATATATAAATAAATGGCATATCTATTTTTGAGATGTTAAATTTTTATTTAATGATGCATTTTTAAATATTTTTTTATGTACTTAGCGCGCTATACCTACTTCTTTTTCTAAAAATTTTTTTAGTGATAATGAATATATTAGACGATACATTCATTATATGGAATATTCTTGTTCTCTCCTTTTATTCATTAAATTTTTCTGCCTTTTTTTATGATAGACGTGACCTGTTTTCCCTAAAAAGATAAGAAGCGGACGGAGAAAACGCGGAAGATTAAAGAATACAACTAGAGATATAAAAATGTGACAAGTATTAATCGTTACTTCCGTATCTAGAAAATAATTCTGCGTTTTCATATGAAGGGAGTGCGCGAGCGTCTATTTTCGAACGGTGGAATTAGGTCTCGCTTCGACAGATAAACAGAAAAATTAGAACGAGGCGAGAGAGATAGATACGTTTGTGAAATCGGGTGTTGTTTGCCCGTGTCCGAAAGTGCGTCTTGACCGCCGAAAATACTTCGAAAACACGCGGTTATCTCCCGGATCGCGGAGGAGACGCATTATTACGCACGATTTCACGAAAGTGGCCTTTACAATGGCGAATCAAGTTCAGCAGTAGGATAAAGATACACGCGATTGTCCTTGATCCACATGCTATATACGACTGTCTATGAAACGACCATGGGACCAGTATTAGATAACTGGGTGATGGAAACATGATGATAATGCGCAACTGAGTCTCATCTTAAGAAGGCAGATAGGAGTATATCTTTTTACGCGAGTCCGAACGCGAAACGTCGATTATCGGAGAAATGTTTGCGTACATGAACATAACGTAATATGCACATTATTCAAGAGGAAATTACTGATAAGTGATATATAGAGGATATCCGAGCCGACTCGCATTTTTATTATGAATGATTAGAAATTCTTCGGCGACCTCAATCGCTATTTTTCTTCTCTGATATTTCTGATCTCTGAGTAAATTCGAGAATCAGAATTATGAAACATATATTCAATGTGGAATTACATGTACTGAATATATGTAATACATACATATAATGTATTTATTTTTTTATATTTTTATGTATAATAATTCCACGTTAAATATCTTTAACTCTGATTCTTGAACAAAAGTTATGCTAGAATAGATTTACTTGAAAATACATAATCCTGTAAGATATTTTTTTTTTTAAGAGAATGTTACAAAATTAATTAGTTCTTATATCTTAGATTTTCAATATGGAATACAATACTGGGATCATCGTTACTGACGATGCCATGGGGAATTGCGATGGCTGGATTCTTTCCTGGAATCATCCTCAATCTGCTGATGAGTGGCTTATGTCTGTATACTGCTTACCGTCTCGTTGTTGCACACGCGTATCATGGTAATAGAATCTTTCATCGTATACCATATATGGTCGTATATGACGTAATTAATAATGCTACGACTAATTGAATAGGTGGTGGAGAAAACGTAGAAGTCTTAGACTTGTGTCGGATATACCTCGGCAAATGGGCAGAACATACCGCTAGAATTTTCAGTATTGCCGTTCTGCTGGGTGCAACTATAGCTTACTGGATATTAATGGCCAACTTCCTGTACAATAGCGTCAATTTTATTTATGGTAAATATTTTTGTTCTAAACACAAACAAGATGCTTGCGGATCATATTGGAGTACGGTATTCATTTTGCAGATAACATAGCTGGCTGGTCAACACATCCTGCATCTGAGAACATTTCGCATAAAGAAGGTATTATACATATAAAGACATAAAATTTAATTTATTCTTCACATATAACGTACTTCCAGTTTGGTTTTATCGCTTGGATTACAGTTTTATGCCCGAAAGAGATCCGAGACAATAACACCATTGTGACTTACGAGAAAACGTTCGATGCCCTGGGACCAGCCTGGGATCTGCGTAATACGGTGCCTGTGTTTCTGGCTCTACTGATATTTCCCCTTTTAAATTTTAATAGCACGACATTTTTCACAAAATTTAATTCTCTTGGTAAATATACAATATGCAACATCAGTCACTTTTATATTTAGTATCACATAATGTAAATATTTTCTTAATAATATCTTATCATGTATATAGCTCTAATTAAAAATCTCTCGCTACGAGATATAAATTTTTAATATATTTTCTAGGAACGGCGTCAGTTATGTATCTGATTGTTTTTGTTGTGATAAAATCAGCATCGTGGGGTGTCAACATGGACCAAGTCGAATGGGAAATTAGTTGGGTAATACGGCCAACATTTCCGGCGCTTACCGGGTTGTTAGCAATGTCGTTTTTCATCCACAATATTGTAGTCAACATAATGCAAAATAATCGCAATCAAGAAAAGAACGTTAGTTACTTTAGATCGCATTTTATTACTGCATGTGGATCACTTGCGGAGATTAAAAAGAAATAATTTTATTTTTAGGGAAGAGATTTGACCATAGCATACATACTCGTCACGTTAACTTATATCATCGTTGGAGTAACATTTTTCATATGTTTCCCATTGCCTAAATCATGTATAGAAGATGTAAGTACGCGCATATTTTTTTTGTAGAAATTATAAAATATTTAATAGTCATGAGGGATGATGTATGGTTTCGTGCTAACGAGTAATTAGTAATGAAAGAGTCCTGGATTCAAATCCTAGTGGTTCCTCATCCCGCATATATCCCATTTTCGGCGGAAAATCACAGAACAACTTTTCTAACCGCCCCCATTTTATACTAATACGTCATAAGTTTTTCTGTGACATATTTTCTAAATTGTGGATTTTGTTTGCAGAATCTATTGAATAATTTCCAAAAGTGGGATAGTCTCACGTTAAGTGCTCGTGTAGTGTTACTCTTCCAATTGATGACTGTCTATCCTTTGCTCGCATACATGCTACGTATCCAATTGCTTTCATGGATATATAAAGGAGCGTCTAATAGAGGCTTAGTGCTCTTCATTAATCTCGTATTGGTTTCTATATGTATTATTTTCGCAACGTTTGTACCTTACATTGGAACTATTGTCAGATATACCGGCGCTATAAGCGGACTTATCTACGTTTTTACTTTCCCGAATTTATTGCATTTGTCCATTTTGAAGAAAGAAGGAAAGTTAAGTGTGTGTTCGGTATTATTCCATTTAGGAATACCTGTCATCGGGTTTTTAAATCTCATTGCCCAGTTCTTTATTACAGATCGTTGATCACATAATTAAAATCTTTATAGACTGTGCGATTGCATTTATATATTTAATATTAATTCTTTATGAATGCAATTGTGTACATCATACACTTTAAGAGAATTCTATAGTGTTCGAAAATTATAATTAAGAAATAGATTTAAATATAATAGATATAAAGAAGTGTGCCAGGTCAAAATGCAATTTTTATTGTATTAAGTAGTCTATTATGATGATGAACAGAGATTTATAAGTTGAAAAATGTATTAAAATTAAGATAGCATAATATTAATTATGTATTAAGTCAGCTCTTTTGTAAACATAATAAATAATTTATTTAATTTTTCGCATCACATTACAACTAAGAAAGATAGATTTATTTTCTTACTGTGAATACAAACATCGTTAATGTTGTAAACTTCAATAAATACGCATAATATTAAATGTACAATTATTATTCAATCTAAATATATATCCTTATTATCTCAAATTCAGCTCTAAGATATCTTGTACACCCAAACAGTATCAACTCCGTGTCCAATCGTCATAACAGATTGCGTGTTAGGAAGAGGAAATCTACATGCGATTACGAAAGAATCCTTTCGCAATTCGCTATTGAACTTCTTCTCGATATCTTCCATCTGTAAAAGATGATAATTTTTTGATATATATTTTGCTTTCTTTTTCCAAGAATCATGAGGAAGATGTTAAGAGGAGCATACCATTTGATCTACGCCAAATATAACAACATTATCATAGTTTCCCAGATGATATTTCCACAAATCCTGCTTGAGAAACGCCGTCTCCCTCGACAGACCGTTGATCAGCGCCTGGAGCCTCGAATACCGTACCAGCCAGGTATTTAACTCGATACCATGGGCCTTAAAGCCGCGCTTCGCCGCCGCGAGAACCTATTTATAAAATTATCTCATTCACCGCCGTCGGAAGAGTGGAAAAGTTTATCCCGACCTGTTTTGCATTCACGGTGCGTTTCCGTCGAGTGACTCGTCATTCCGCGATTATCATACTCACGATGCGTCCGTCGCCGCTGCCGAGATCGATCAGGGAGCCGGAACGGCCGTTCAACGCTCGAATAACATTCTTTATTTGCTGATGCGTGGCCGGCACGTACGGTAAACATATCTTGCGAAACGCAGGACTCACAAATGGAAAACAGACGACGCTGATCGCTGTCGCAATCCCGCCTGGCGGCACAGAGAATTTTTGAAATCAGCGGAGCCAACAATTTTAATTGAATGATAAAAACATATTCAATACAACGGACCTGTGGCTGCAATGAAGAATAGGCCGATCTTCGACGACTTTTGTGTCTTGATAGGAACGTCCATTTCAATCGTAGTCTCACTAACATAGCTCTTTTACATTGTGAGACAAACGTTTAGATTTGAAAGCGTTCTGTAAATATTAAACGTGTACAAGATTAAAACGTACTCATAGCTCTACGTAAGCATTTCGAAATTTTGTGTTTTTCAGATAATCACTTGCATCTTGCATAAACTCATCCTTGCTCTGCGAATTTCCACGTGCTAGGTAGGGATGGGCGATATCGTGTCGATTATTTTGACATCGATTATTTTTCTTTTACAGAATC